>WUAT03010981.1:0-14551 GCA_010015005.3 Ulmus americana
TTACTAAAAGGTTATAAATGTTTACATGTCTCGTTTTAGGGGCATTCCTGTAGTTCCTCCCTTCCTTTTACTCGTTCTTGAATAAAATTTGCCTCGAAAAATCTCACGTGCTCGAAACTTTTCTCAAAATTTTCTGAAATTTTCTCTTTCTTAGTTCTTAAGGCAGCCGCCGGTGATCGAACATCCTGGGCTCCGGCACAAGTCCCCCGGCGACACCTATTCCATACAAAAGACTTCCAACTGGAATTACCATAGCTATTGTGCTTCCCGGCGACCGAATCGAAAGCTTCAGCAATCCAAACAGAGAACTCAAAAGAAAGGTGAACAAATCGAATTTTCTTTCTTCTTCCCACTTGTTTGGCAAGTAAGAAAATTAAGAACAAGTTGGTTACATTTTCATGGGTTTAGAAATGGATGATACGGCATTGTCAGAATTGTTAGTACCAGAAGAAGTAGTTCAAACATTGTGTAGTGTTTCAAACTCATCAACCCTAGAAAAATCTCTAGAGCTGCTAGTTGAAGCTTCCAGAACCGCCGAAGGTCGCGCGGAACTTGCATCCAAGCGTGTTCTTCCCACTGTTGTTGAGCTAATCCAATCCCTAGGTTACCCTTTTGGTCGTCAATTTCTGCTTTGGTCTTTTAGGGTTTTGAGGAATCTTTGTGCTGGAGAGATTGCCAACCAGGATTTGTTTATTCAAGGACATAGAATTGGAGCTATTGTTGATGTTTTGAGCAATATAAGGAAGTGTTTAGATACAGATTATGGAATTATTCGAACAGGATTGCAAGTTCTTGCTAATGTTTCTTTGGCTGGGGAAGAGCATCAGGGTTGTATATGGAACGAAATTTTCCCACAAGAGTGTTTGGCTCTTGCGAAAGTGCGGAGAAGGGAGGTCTGTGATCCATTGTGTATGATAATCTACACTTGCTTGGATGGGAATCCTGAACTTGTTGCAGAGTATTGTAGTGGTAGTGGTTTACCCATTATGAGAGAAATTGTTAGAACAACTGCTGAAGGTGAGATAAAGTCTGATTCTTTGTTTTTGTTGTCGACTTTTTTGCGAATTTTGTTTTGTTTATTGACTGTTTGTTTGTGTGGTTACCAGTTGGGTTTGGAGAAGATTGGTTCAAGTTGCTTCTTTCAAGAATCTGCTTAGAACAACCTTACTTTCCGCCGCTCTTTTCTGAGTTAGCCCCTGTTGGTGCTGCTAATAGTGCAAATTCTGAGGTTACAGGTATCTTATTCTCTTCAGAACAAGCATTTCTTTTGAGAATGGTGTCAGAGATACTTAATGAGCAACTTGAAGAGATCATTGTTCCCAATGATTTTGCTCTGTGTGTTTTTGAAATATTCAAGAAAGCTAGTGGGATTGTTAATACTGGCATCAGAACCAATTCTGGACTTCCAACGGGTTCTACTGCCATTGATATTCTTGGATACTCGCTAACAATTTTGAGAGATATATGTGCTCAAAAGAGTCGAAAAGACTGCAACGAGGAAGCAATTGATGCTGTTGATTTGCTATTATCCTTTGGACTTATTGAATTGCTTTTATGCTTGCTTCGCGATCTTGAGCCGCCGGCAATAATTAGGAGGACCGTCCAACAGGGAGAAAATAATGAGGTGGGGACGAGTACTTCCTCATCAAAGCCTTGCCCTTATAAGGGATTTCGAAGAGATATTGTTGCTGTCATTGGCAATTGTACCTTTGGAAGGAAGCATGTACAAGATATAATAAGAGGGAGGAATGGGATTCTTCTGCTCTTGCAACAGTGCGTTACTGATGAAGAAAATCCATTCTTGAGGGAGTGGGGCATTTGGTCTGTAAGAAATTTGTTGGAAGGGAATGCTGAAAATCAACAGGCTGTGGCCGAACTGGAGCTACAAGGAGGTGTCGATACACCTGAAATAGCTCGTCTTGGTCTTAGAGTAGAGGTGGATCCGAATTCTCGTCGTGCACGGCTTGTAAACATATCTTGAATGGAAAGAAATGTTGCTCAATTGGAGCTGCTTATTTGATCCCAAGAGTTTTTAATTTAGTGTTATGGTTATAGAAATGTAGACAATTTCACAGAGACCTAATCCTGTCAAGTTTTCTGATTTTGATATAATTTCGGTAGACACAGAATGATTTGTATATAATTTTGGAAGAAAGCAAGTTCTTTTGTTACATTTGTAAATCTTTCCTTTTTTTTGAACGTTTTGGAGCTTTTTCCTTTTAAATAAAGTGTCCTGATAGGGTTCATTGCATGGGACAGATTATAGGATTCTGCTTTGCCAAGCTGATGTAAGTGGTTTCGAGTTTGGAATTTTAGGATCATGCAAGATTAGCTTTAAGATTGTTGTGCATATAAAAACTTCAAGATGAGAGGGAGCATTGATCATGTTTTCTGCATTACGCCATTACTGCTTCTGATTTTATTGAGGGATGTGTTAGTTATGATGAAGTAAAGGGCTTTAATTTTGATGAAATGTTTTGTTTCAGCAGAGTTTGTTTGATTTGGTCGAAAGGAGTACCGTAATTTTTTCTTGACTAACCTTGTTTCCGGGAGGTTGAGTCACTTTGATAACAGTTAATTTTATAGCATCATTATGTAAGTAGCTTATATATCGAAAGATTCCAGAGATATTACAACTTTGTTTTAAAGAATATCTTTTGTTGATTCCTTATATGCCTATGTTACATGGTGATTCCTTACATGCCTATGTTAGTGCCTCCAGTCAAATGGATACGGTATGTTAATTTCAGTTTTGTAACTACTTGTTTTATTTTTTACTTTGGATTTTCTGTTTGACGACTTTTTTAGTTATTTTTTTATCTGAACTTTGTAGTGGACTGGTTTCTTTTAATGGTTAACTCTTCCATTCGTTATAAAGAACATATCAGAAAATAAGTTTAGGTCTTCCTGTTGTAGTAGCTAAGCACATAGATAGTGTAATTGTCTCTTACAATAGTATGCAGATGATTTTGTTTCATAAATGGGATATTTGTTGATTGTTGTTTTCATTGCATTTTTGTTTTAAATGTTTGCATTTCTTTGCTATTGCTCCATTGAATTTAATATTTTTGTAGTATGTTATGTTTTATTTCTTTTCATCTTTCTGATCATATGTAGGAATGGCTTTTGATGGTCTACAATGCTATGCAGCCCTTGGAATAGACAAGGTATGTATTTTTCTTTTTTCTCTGGGGCTTTGTTCTTTATTTTCAGTAGGTATATTGTAGTTATCCTTATAGTTTTAGATCTAGTGAAATGTTACAATAGTCTCTAATTTGGGAGAATCTCAAGAGTAAACCAGTTTGGGTAGCTCTGTTGTTTTTCCTCAATTAGCTGGTTTCAACTGTTGGTCAGTTGAATCATCGTCACCTACAACAGGAAGCCAAGACTTGCTTGATGTTAGAATTTTATGGTCTACAGTAATTTAGTTAGAACTAAAGCTTAGTTTAGTGGACCTTTGAGCAGGATGCATTCTTTCTAGTAATTGCGTCTTTATTTTCCTTCCGATTAATTTTGTACGTAATAATTTAAGTGGTTAAGACATATAAGCTTAAAAGAAAACCCTATATTCGTTTCCAACTGTTTGGGATTGAAAATGTCTCTGTGTGGTTTGAATTTTTGTTGCTACTGCCAAGTGCCAACATCTTTCGCACAAGGTGGGTTCTTCAAGCATATTTTTGAAATATTTGCTCATCGAAGATTGTATTCTTAGGTTTGTTTATCAATTTAGACCATGAATTTTCATCAGTTTGTCTAAGGTACATTATTCCTTCATTATATTTTTCATTCTTTCATCTCTACATTGTAGAGTTGCTTATGGATGCTTGGCTTCATTATATATATATATATATATTGGAGGTTGCAGAATGGAGATTGGAGAGAGCTTGTAATGCAATTATGCATACAACATCTTAAAGGCCTTTCCTTAATTTGCCCTTATTTTTTTTTTCTTTTAACTATTAATTGTGCAGGCATTATTAATTAGTCTTATTCTTTTGTTCCTTGTACAAGCACATTATCCACAACTGGTTCTTTCTTATACTCTTCACACAAAACTCCAATTCTGGGCACTATCCTCCTCCGGACTATAAACAACAATAGGACTTCTAACAACCCGGCGAGTGCTTTTCCATCCGAGCGAGCCCGAAACCATCTGCATGACAGCCATAGGCTTTGCCCTGATCACAACTTTGAAGCTCCTCTTCTGCATTGAATGTTCAAAAGACAAGCTCATTGGCTTCACGACGATATCAACTCCTTTTGGAGATCGAATGGTCGCGTTGTAGACTGCGGGAGTAGGGCCAACATTGGTGAGAGTCCTCCGAAACACAGCCACTGTCGGCTTTTTAGTGCTTTTCAAGCTAAGCTGGAAAGTGGGATAGTTGAGAGCGTCGTAGCCTAGGCCGGGAAGCAATGAAGAACAATTGATGGATTTGGAGCCAATAAGTTTGGCTATGCTGGAGCCTTTGTAGCCTTCGTTGCAGAGGAATTGGACGTAGGAGAAGTCATTCATGTCGTAAACTAAGCCTGGGTTTATTGCTCTTCTCGGGTTTACTTGACCGGCGCCGTAGGCCAACTCTGCTTCCGGGTTCACTCTTCGGCTCATTGGTGTTGCTTGAATTCCAAGGTTACATATGTACAAGGAATATGGTAAAGAGTTCATCAAAGTGAATATAAAATAGGAAGAATTAATTGAGTTGGATAGGGGTGTGCATTGGTTGGTGTCCAATGTTTTTTCTGGTCATCCATTTGTCGTCCGATCTAATTCAATGTTTTCCAGTCGTCCAACATGCATTCTAATCCAATATTTTGTTATCATTTGATTGTTAGATTGGCTGACAATTGGAGGACTATTGGACAACAATTAGATGCCGACTGGATGATCACAAGAAAAAAATGGATTTTTACACCCTTGATTCATCATCCAATCCAATCTAAATTCTCAAATCTAATCCAATTTCAATCCCAATTGGATTGGATTGAATCGGACGGTTTACTTTGGATGATTGATGGTTTTGCACACTTTTTATATTCTTATGTTAAATTTATTATGATTACCTGTGGTTATGATGGCAGAGGTGATGGCCGCTGGACTCCATTTTGGGTGGAATGACTTGACATAAGCAGCTACCCCAGCCACATGAGGACAAGCCATGGAAGTTCCTGACATTAAAGTAAACTTTGAGAATTGAGTGTCACCTTTCAACCCAGTTAGTGACTTTAGAAGTGTGTAAGACGCCAAGATGTCCACGCCTGGTGCTGCAATATCAGGCTGCATCCAACCATTTATCAAACAGGTTTGATTAGATCTGAACTGGTTTATGAGTTGGGTTTTTGGCATAAATGGCTCTTGAATTATAAGCTTTGTGACATTTTGGTTCTCGAATTTATTTTTGACATCAATAGTTACTGGATTCATTTTTGTTGTTGTTCTGTTAGTCCTGATGGCTAATGATAGGTGTCATGTATGTATTCAATTGAAATTAGCACAGATGGTCTCTAAACTCTTTGAATTGTTGTATTTTGATCCATAAACTTTCTATTTTTTTTTGTTCCGTTAGTCTTTCTAAATAACGATGTTACTTAAAAGGGTTACCTAGAAGGACTAACGAAGCAACATAAGAACGAGTTTAGAGACTATTTATGCTAAAATAGAAAGGTTTAGAAGCCAATATTTCACAAAGTATGTAGTTTAGGGACCATTTGTAGCCAAAAACCAAGAGTTAGAGATGAATATGTTATCTGTTTGTGTTGGATGATACCTTGAGTACGCGTTTTGATCCTGGACTTGGACCACGAGATGAAAACGAAGCAACAAATGGAGCTCGTACTTGTACTTCATGGGACTTGCGAATCACAGCGGATGCTGAACTGTAAGTGTTCGACGAAATGCCTGAGTGAATAATCATTTATAATTTTTGCTATTATGGAATAGGATTTAATTACCTAGAGGAATTTATATAATCGGTGATGGTTTCTCCAGTAGAGGAATTGACCATTGTTCCCGGAGCCATGAAGATTTGTGCATAATCAAGGAACTGATCGCTTTCAACAATGATGCCGACCCCTCCAAACCCTTTAATCACTGAATCAGTACCATAGTTTCCCAGTTGGCAGAAAACTAGTTTTCCTCTAACCTTCTTTGGATCCAATGAATCCTGAAAACAGAACCTGTTCATAAAGGGTCAAACGTACAGGTTAGTTTATTTTTCTTCTAGATTGACAAAAAAAGAAAAAGAAAAAAGATGCTAGACCTTATGGCTGCGTTTGGTACGCAGGATAGGACTGTGATTAGCACATATGATTAAATTGGAATGGATTATGTTGAATATTATATTTTGTTTAGTGCACTGTCAGATTAAATCACTGGAAATATAATCCAGTATTAGGTGCAATATCGGACTAGATTATTTTATTATTTAAAAAAATAAAATAAATTTATTACTTTAATTATAAATCAATAATATTTGAATATATTTTTTAATTTCTAATATGGATAATTTTACTTTAAAATAAAAAATATATATGAGAATGTTAATAAAAAAGAGTAAAATTTTGAAATAATTATTTTTGTGTCCTTTAAATAAGTCTCACTCGTGTATTACGTAAAATATCAACATATTTAATCTATAATTAATGATATTCATAATTGTGTTTGTAATAAAAATAAATTTTCATAAATATGTTTTCATACATGTGTCAAAATAAGCAAATCTGACTTGAGAGAAAAGATTTAAATTGCAATAAATTTTAAAAATTGATGACTAAATTTGTTATTTTTAGTTGGGAACAAATTGTAATTTTTCGCAAACTAATAAGAATATTTATAGTAAAAAGTTTTTAAAATACGACAATTAGAAAGAAAAAAAATCAATTAAAAAAAGCACCCAAAAAAAAAAAAAAAAGCTACAGTGTAATCTGAAATTCCCGCTTGGACTATCTAAACCCTTCAAAATTTTGGGATTATTAATCCACGTACAAGACCTTATTTCAAGGAGGGGGGACAGCAACTCCTATTTTCAAGTGCATAACAGACATGGGAATGAGAGAAAATAATCCCAATTCTAATCCTAATGCTGCAAACCAAACGCAGCCTATTTTTATAATAAAATCATATTGGCGTCTGATATTTAGTTTTAATTGCATAATTGATTTCCGCGTTAATTTTTGGTAAACCATGACGACAAAAAAATCCTTACATGTTCGGATCAAATTTTGCATCGAATATCGATATTAAGATGTCTTGCATGTAGTTTTTCCTATATAAAATATATAGTATCGATATTGATGTGGTGCGTATATATACCTTGCTTCTTCCCTACGTTCGGAGTTCCAGGCTATATCAGCTCCGCTAACAAGAGGATGTGGTTTTTGCTTGTCAAATGTGTTCACTCCAACCCCCTGCGTACATTACAACATTCAAATTTACAATGAAACTACCTATATATACGTTACCAATTAGTAGCTTTAATTTCCTCTAATTTTCTTGCTCCATTGCTTAATTTGGTCATTTTTCCAAAGAAAATGTGCGAATGTTCTCATCTTGAAAAATATCTCTAATGCACATTGTTTTTATCTTTGGTTTCATTTAGATCGCATGATATAAGTGAGTTTGGACGAGACTATTGCTCAACTTCTCTCATCTAGTTTAACGTTATCTTGTGATCTAAACTAAGCCTTTATGTTGTAACTATCATATAAGAGCAATTGAGCAAAAGTTATAAGATGTTAAAAATTTTATGTTCTAATAGACTTTTCTAGTTAAGGTGTAGGCTGTGCTTAGTATAAGCAATTACGAGGGTGAGGAGTAACTTCTTATACCAATAATTGGTGTCATTTAATTCTTTTTTATTTTTCGTCTAAGCCAAAAAAATATAGTACTACTCACATAGAAGCTCTTTCCATTGCCCAATTGGATTTGGCTCCTAAACTGTCTATCAGTGCCGCTGGCAGCCACAGTAACTAACCACGGCGCGCTATTGGAAACTCTTCCAAAACTCGGTCCATCGTTACCAGCTGAGGCCACGGTGATGATACCCTTCTTCATGGCATGAAATCCGCCCACTGCTATAGAGTCTGTCACATAATCGGCGGAGCCACCACCAATGGAAATGGATATAACATCAACACCATCGTGTATGGCTGTGTCAAAAGCAGCCAAAATGTCCATGTCTGCACAGCCACTGCTGGCCCAACAAACTTTGTACGTGGCCACCCTTGCCGAAGGCACTCCACCGCGTGCAGTGCCTTTGGCGAGGCCAAAGAGGTTGGCGTTTTGAACTAAATCGCCAGCTACGGTTGATGATGTGTGAGTTCCATGGCCGTCTATGTCCAAAGGAGACAAGATATCAGATGGATCTTGATTGCCATCGAGCTTGAAGTACTTGGCTCCAATAATCTTGCTAAGGGGGCAAAATGTGGCACATGTTAAGAAGAGTGTTAAATAATATAAGTTAGATCTAATCGCAAGCTAATCCTTTAGTATATCATAATAATCATACTATTATCTATAAGTATACAAATAAATGCAATTAATTATCTACAACTTGATCTAACTAGTGATGTACTTGTACATATACAAATTTTCGATTCAAGGTTTTTTTGTTTGTTTTGCATGTGTTAAATTTGGTGAACAATTTTCAGTTCATGTTGGTGGTCAATTTGGCAACAGATATTATTCAAATTAATAATATTTTGTTTTTTCTCGAAAAGGAATATGAAATAATTATGAAAAATGCTTTTTTTTGGTAAAACTAGTTATGAAATTTTTTATTCGAATGAATTAATTACATTTTCATTTAGGAGTGACCTGAAAACAAATTCTATTTATTCGGTCGTTTCAACATAATCAATTACGAAAAAAACACATACAAAATTGATAATTGTAAATGTGTACACTATATATCACCTCAGTCCACGTTTTATGTGAAGAAATTTCATGTATTTCACTCTACTTTGGGAAAAGATTTCACAAAATTGTTGTCCCATCTGTCTATTTCTTTCATCAAAATGAAATTTTCATTTTTATATAGAGTTATTAATTGTAATTACGGTTTTCAACCTAACACGTTTTAAGCAGTTTTATGCTCATTTTTTTTTTTCTTGTAATTTTATCTTCAGTTCTATATAAGATAAGCCTTTTTAGCAGACAGACTTCTATTTTTATCTATAAGTTTTGCATGAATTTAGCATAATAATAGTATTTAGAAGAAATTCGTTTCAATCGAATTAACAATTATTTTTTTCCCGTTAGAGTAAAAATTTCATTGCTAATTACAGTAAAATAAAAGAAATTCAATAAAAATCGCACTAATAACTTGTAAACATTTTCACAAAATAATCTTTTAAATCCAACATCGTGCAAAATGCAAAATTAATTTATACGTCAAACTAATTTCATTAAAAGTTTCAATATATATATACATATAGTTGATTGGTTTCCTAGGGTGCTTTAAAGATAAGGAGATGGAAATTTACTTGTTACATCCTGAGAAATTAGCATAGGGGCCACAGGTTCCTTTCCATTTTGCTGGTGGAGGGCCAAATCCGTCATCTTTAAAACTATCAGAACTTGGAGTAATCCCTGTTTACCAAATGTTTCATATAGAAAACAATAAGGGTGTTATCATTTTATACCCTATATTTAAAATTCAATTAAGAAATATATCATACATTTATAATAATAATGATGATAATAATAATAATATATTTATATTTATAATTTTTAATACGGTCAAATTCTTGGATGGGGCAGGAACGTATGTTAAATTTAAAAAATAATAATAAATTAATGCTTGAGCTACCTGTGTCAAAAACACCCACAACAATGTCACTTTCAGTTTTCAATTTTCTTTTAGCCGTGAGAGGCAACCCCAGAAAGTCCCAGGATCTCGTTGTTTGTAGCTTCCGGTATGTATTTGGAACAACAGAAAGCACAATCTCCATCTCTACATACATATATACATACAATTAATTTGTATATACGAATCCTAATCTCTCTACACTTCACTCAGCTTTTTCTCATTCATATTATTATTATTTTTAGGGGTCATTTCATATTATTATTATTATTAAATTTAAACACGTAGGGGAAAATATTGTAGATTGATAGACACTTCAATAATAAAAAAAAATCATTATATATATATTTTTTCTGAAGTTTGAAAATCAACTAGATGATGTTGTTACCAAAGTCGTAACTAGTAATACTTTGTATGACAAGACTTGAGGAGGATTGCTAGAATTAAGAATATGATCGATATTCTTAAACGGTAATGTTAGAATTAAAAGTTTGACATGATCGATATTCTTAAACAGTAATATTAGAATTAAAAGTTTGATATGATCAATACTATTAATCAGTAATTACTTTTATTTCTCAGGATATTTCTTGTATTATTATTATTGTGTAATTATATTATTCTGTAATTATATTTCTTTTATTCTTTCTTGTAAATGCTACTTGTATGTATTATATATTGTAGAATTACAATGAATGAAAATATAAAAAAATTGTTACACACTCGTGTTCTTTGGGAAATATCATATTAATTTTTACCACATGATTTTTACGAAGTACAAAATGATTAGGATTTATTTAATTATACACAATATACATGGTACTACTTTTTATTTATTTATCGGATACACGATATTAATTGAGTCAAATTCGTGATATATATATTTTTTAAAAGAGTAAAAGACAATCTTACTTTTAATAAACGTCTTAACAAAATAATCTTAAATCGAACAATATATATATTTTTAAACAAATATACATAGAAAACTCAAAGTCCAGTTGATTCAATATGTATATAATCGAAAAATCAGATACAAAATTACTATTTATAGAAATTATGATTATCAAACCACATGATAGCAAAAACAAAATGTTACATCTATGAGAATAAATAAATTTTGTCATTTAATCCAAAAACAATTAGTAGACAAGCAACAAATACATCAAGTGTAAGTCAATTTGAGGTATTTATATAGAATATATAAAAGTTGTAAATATTTTATATTAGTTGAGAAACTTATTTATAATCATTAATTATAAGAGGTGAATCTAAATCAATATTTATAACTTATAAAGATCTTTATATCAATTTTCCATTTAAAAAAACAGAAAAAGATCTTTATCAATTTTAGAGGGTATATGTAATTATATTAGTTTTTTATTTACCAAGAATTATATTTGTTTTGTTTGGTAAATGAGTACATACTTGATAACTTTTGGGCTTCATGGCTAGAAAGCTTGGCAGCAAATGCATTGAAGCTCTTCGTGTAGCTGTATACCATCGACTCCTTCGCCTCAACATAGCTTTAATCACAATAACAATACACATTATCAATTCCATTTTACAAAATAATAATAATAATAAGATTAATTGGCTTTAATGCCCCTTCAACTTTGATCGGTTTGGCACTTCGCTCCCTCATCTCTAAAAACCACCACTAAACCCCTCCAATTTTAGAAAAATAGGCACTTTGCACCCTCACCGGTTTTCTTGAGCTTTTTTTGGGTCCATTTTGCATTTGGATCACTTTAAAAAAATTCAAAAATGTATGTGAGGGGGCAAAGTGCCTATTTTTCTAAAGTTTGAGTGGTTTAGTAGTAGTTTTTAGAGTTAAGGGGGCAAAGTGCCAAATTGATCAAAGTTAAGGGGCATTCAAGTCAATTAATCTAATAATAATAATAAATATAGAGAAACTTTATTATTGTATTTAGATTTTAATTGCACTTATAGTTCCAGCTTAATTAATATGATTTAAGCAGCGTTTTTTTTTTCTTTCTGAATTTCTTCTTTGAAATTTTATTTCTTACCTCAATGTAAACAATGTATTTTTGTCTTTTTTAACTAGGACTCATTTATTTTAACTATAAGTTTTCTACGCAACTTGCACATGGTCCGCTCATTAGAATATTTAGTAAAAATTATCCTCACTTAATTAATAGCATAATTTTCAACAAATTATTTCTTATTACAACGAAGAAGATTTAAATTCGATAAAAATGAGTTAATAAACGAAGTAGTTTCTTTAAAAATACCCTTTTGATCATGCCACATATGCGAAACTAAAAGGCACATTCTATATATATACAATTTCAAGAAAAAATTGGGAACTATGCATGCAATTAACGATTAGATTTATTAATGAGAAAGAAGAGCAAACCTTCCTTTAACAGATGAGAGAACATTTAAATGTGTTTGAACTGCAGATTCTTCATTCACAGGCTGATCTTCCAAGTACACAATGTAAAAGCTCTACACATTTCATAATTATGAAAAACTGAGAGAATGATATATATATACGCATATTATATTATGGATATAATATATACATGATCTTATATATAAGAGTGGACTGCAACTATATATATACAGCACTAACCTTTTCCTGGTCAGCTCCTTGAACACAAACGAAGAGACAAGTCAAGATCATAAGAAGCCATTGACAAAGAGGAAAGGAAGAAGCCAGGTGAATCTTCCTTCTGTTCATCGCTAGCTAACAATGGAAACGCGTGTCGTATTTTGCTTTGTATATTAGCTATCTGCTACGTCAAGGTAATAAGGTTGGTTTGGTTTCCTTTGTATTAATACAACATACAAAGCTAGGCTAGTTGGCTATAAAAAAGTGATCTAGAAATAACAGAACTGTAAAGGAGAAGATCAGTTAGAAAGAGGCTTGAGCTTAAATTCTTTAGAATATGGCTGAGGTTCTTTTAGTTGGGTTGGGAAATCTTAAAAGGAAGAAGACAAATAAGATTATACTTTTGGTTTTCTTTTGTGCTCTAGTCAATATCACCTATAGTAGATATATATATTCAATTCTTAAACCAAAAATTGTATTTTAAACAGGTTTACAAAGATATATTTGTGACATATTAGAAAATGATATATTTACAAATCATCAAAAAGTAGTTTTTATTTTTTTATTTTTTTATTCTTATCCATAGAGAGAAAAAATGATCCAAAAATGTACTGGTTTCCATATAAAATTCTTTTAGTTTGTTACATGCAGTTAGCGTCGATCATCAATATTTTATTCTTTCAAATATGAATTCTAATGATAAGGTAGTTGCATAGTCAAATACTATATCTTAATGATACCTTTTATCATTTAATCAAATTGATTCATAATTTTCTGAGCCTATTATTAAATGGAGTGGGAACGACCTGTTCTAGGATTATAAATTGGGTATTAATTAGTAAAAATTGTTATAATTTAGCTATATAAGTATATGTTATACATATATAAATAATGATTTTTAAAATTGTGAGATTGAGAAACGGTTGCTTTGGAAACAAATTAAGAGACCAAAATACCAAATCAACTATTTCTTGAATTCCAATTCAAGCAAAATGAGCTTTTCAGGATTCAATTGTGGGAATAGTGGGGATTGCTTAAAGTTTCTCAATAAGGATTGTTTTAACTCAAAACGTACGACTTTTCTTATCTTAGAAAATTTTAACCCTAAACCTGCCAACCAATGTAATAATCAACTTGAAAAGTTTTAAAATTAATTAACCATATATGATTTATTTTGATCACCATTTGATACACAAGCGTAGAGATTAATTTTATAGGTAGTTCAATGAAAGGTATGGTAAATGTAATGGGAATTTTTATTGTCGCTCTGATCTGGCGTCATGTTATCGCTTAGGTGACACTTTTTTCATATCAACTGCCAAGTCGGAACAACAATGTCCACACTGGACGTCCCGTTATGGGATTTTTGCTTTGTTTAGTAGGAAGGATAGAAAATTGGAAGGAGGAAGAGACTAAATCCTAAGGTGGGAAAAATGGGAAGGGACAGAAAATAGTTTTCTCCTATAATGTTTGGTATTACTAGAAGAAATGAAAGTGCAAATCACTTATTTTGTTTAGTATTAACAAAAAAAATGAGAGGAAATAAAATATTCTATTTATATAATTATTATTTTATCTTTACAAAATTTAAATATAACAATCACTCACTTATATAAAATACATTTTTGCAACAAGTTATGAGATAATTTTTTTTTATATAGACAATATTTTAGAAGGAAACATGCTATTTATTTTTTTCTTCTAATATCCAAACAAAAAAAAAAAAATGTCAATGATGATAAAACACAAAAAGCAGGCCTAAGAATTGTCATTGGCCCATTTCTACACGTAAATAGAGGAATATATATATAGGGATAATTGCATTTTGGTACCTCTAGTTGTATGAAGTTACAAAAACTATCTTAAGTTTTGAAAAAAATCAAAAAAAGGGGCCAGTTGGTTGGGCTAAATTACTCTCGGGTAGCTTGTACTTAATTTGGATAACTTATGTTTTTTTGTGCCTAGGTCCATGAACTCTTCAAGTGTTAATAATTTGGTCCTAGAGGTTAAAAATTTTATTTTATTTTATTTTATTTTATTTTTCTCTCTCTCTCTTTTTTTTTTTTAATTTATTTTTCTTTCTCTTTTTCTATTTTTTATTTTATTTTCTTCTTCACCCAAATAATTTAACTAAATTCCTTGAACTTATTTTGGATAACTTAGATATTTTGCGCCA
>WUAT03011090.1:0-14548 GCA_010015005.3 Ulmus americana
GATTTTTCAATTTTAAAAAGGTGGGGGTATAGACTTAAAAATCAAAACTTCTAAGGGTATTTCTGGTCAAATTACCCAAACTTTATACATATATAATTTTTCTTACTAAATTTCATTATCATATTTATCTCTCTACGTTTCTCTTTCTCTCTCTATAATTTATATATTATTTTTCTCTCTTAAAACTTTATTTATATATAATTTTATCTCTTTAGACTCTCTCTCTTTTCTTTTTCTATCTAGAATTTATAAGGTCTATTTTTATTTCTAAACTTTATTTTTATATTTTATTATTATTATATATAATAAAGCATTTAATTATATATAATAATATAGTTAAATTGAAAGTAAATACATTTTGGTTAAAATATAATTAATTTTATTCCATTATGTCGTTAATTAAACTAAATAATAGTGATTCAAGTTATAATTATAAAATATTAACCAAACAAAAAAAATCAATTTTGCATTCTTTTTCATTTCTATTTTTATTACTATTACAGTGAACCAAACGCCACCTTATTGTGGTATTAATATTTACCATTGAAGCTCTTGTCCCAAAGCCTAAAGGAGATGAGAGATGCCATGTCACACAAACCAATAACATATAATAATTGTGTAGATATTATCTTGTCGACGTTTGTTGATGTGATCCACATCATCCCTTTGCTTCGTTTATTGTTCATATTGAAACAAAAGAGAGGAGAAGAGAAACCCTGGGCTCCTTGTCTAATCTCTTACTTTGCTTTAACAATAACAACAAACAAGGAAGAAAGAGCATGGCGGGGCTACCCACTGCCGAACTGTGCGACACAAACGCAGCGCTGTTGGCAACCGGGGAATTGCGAGTGCTGCAGCCGCTCTTCCGGACTTACGGTCAGAGCCGATCATTCTGCGGGTCCATAGTCACACTCAAGGTGTTTGAGGACAACGTCTTGGTCAGGGAGATGCTGGAAACCAGAGGGGAAGGGAGAGTCTTGGTCATCGATGGAGGAGCGAGCATGAGATGTGCTTTGGTCGGTGGCAATTTGGGGCAGTTGGCTCAAAACATGGGCTGGGCTGGGATTGTCGTCAACGGTTTCATCAGAGATGTGGATGAGATTAATGCCTGCGATATTGGGGTCAGAGCTTTGGCTTCTCATCCCGTCAAATCCAACAAGAAAGGAGCCGGAGATAGGCATGTTCTGCTCCACCTTGCCGGAACCGTCATTCACGACGGGGAATGGTTGTATGCAGATAGTGATGGCATCCTTGTCTCCAAATCTGAGCTCTCCATTTAGATGCAAATCTGTGTACCCTTTTTTCATTTTCCACTGCCTATTTTAATACCAAAATTGCAATCTTTTGTTGCATATGGAGAAACCATAAGCTATATCTTATAAAGAAGAGGACAACAATGCACTACTCGGTCACAAAGCACCCTCTTTCAATTATTCAAACATTGCTCTCACGACTCATTTAGAATCAAAATTGATAAAAGCAACGACCTACCAACAGACACACGAACAGCAAATAACTATGCATAATCACACCTATACAGTAGAGAAAAATATAACGATGCAGAGTCACGGAGAAAACAATAATATTAAGTTGTATCCCTAAATAAATATAAGAGACATATTTTGAAACCAAAGCACGTGCAACTTTAACATTCACCACACGGTTGATAGTTGAGAGATCCCAAATTTATGCAACATTCTATTATAGTGAAAAACATCCAAGATTTAAATTCTCGGAGTTATTGGTCATCAACATAAGCATATTGATCATCATTAAGTAAAAGATTTCTTTCAAATATGAAATTAACCTGTTCAGATACAAGTTCCAAAGCAAATCTTTTCACCAGTACCCAAAAGCCAAAATATAGAGAAAAAATACTATATAACAAAAAAACCTCACCCATCTCTACTCTTTCTATGGTTCACGCACTAGCAATATAGTTCCTAAGCTTATACTTGCTACAACACAAGATTACTTTCAGCTCATTGAGGACGAGAAATGAGGAAAAACATTCAGAAAAAGGCAGTTCGTCCACCTCTTCGACTATGCCTGTCATATGCAGTGTTGAACTTGTCCACTAGCTCATTCATTGCACTGAAAGAAATAGAAAAAACAATGATGTAAAAAAATACTGGAATGAGTGAAAACAATAATGTCTTATTATTATGACAAAAGATAACATTTAATATGTATTATACTTATATACTCTGGACTCAGAATATTGCAACCTCATAAGCACAAACTCATGGCAAGCACATCATTATCCTTGATTGATGATTCCTACCCCAACAGTGAACCTAAATTGTTTAGTAATACCTACTAGAACACAACCCCTAATTTGTTATATGGCTGAGTAAACAAGTCTAGCTAGGTTTAAAGGTTGAGGAAAAAAAAAAAAAACTTTTGTCGCCTAATATCAGAAAGGATACTCCTCAAATTATAGTGCCTCTTGTTGAGCCTGCCTTTCAGTCCACCAAACTAACTATAATGAAGTTTGTTTATCTTATGGATCCCGCACCACAGCTCAAGTATTCATAAAATGAGCATATTCAATAAAGATCAATCAGCCGACTAACATATGGAAAAATATAGAAGCCTAAAAGTACGAGTTTTTCTCCTATTGTGTCCATATTACAAAGATATAACTGTTTAGTGCATCAGTAATATACAAATCATACCTCGAACAGTTGGTGAACATGGCTAGATATGTAATCAACAATGTATCATTATATTCCTGTAGAAAGTAAAAAAGATAGAAAAGTAAGCAGTTGAGCTACTCTTGGGATAATGATCATGGTTCCCACTCCCCAAATGAAAATGCAATAATAAAAGTACAAACATGTGGCAGAGTGCTATGTTTACCAAAAAAAAAAAAAAATGTGGCAGAGTGCTAATTATGCCAAATATTACACGAGTACTCACAACTTTAGTGTCTGGAAATTTTTCACACATTAACTACTTCAAGCCCACACTAATCACCAAATCATACTAATCCCTTTAATCAACTCCTTATAGCCCCACAACATTACACAACTTTACAAGCATGACCCTCATCACAACTGATCGAATAGTCTCTTCCATTGTCCAACATTAGCTAGAAAGTTCTTTTAGATATGCAGAGACAGAAATTATGCGTCTTTTAATTGAATTGAATTCCTTATGGGAGTACGAAACTCAATTTTTATTTTCTTTAAAATCCATCAACATGTTCAAACCCCCAACTTATAATAAAAAATGAAATTCAATGCTAATATGCAGAATAGGCACTTGCTTCCTTAAAAACCAAAAAGCACTGACCATCAAGAAATCATCTTGAAATTTTCCTGATTCAATTGCTGGCAACCTTCTTAGAAGACTTGACACTTGTCTAAGTAGTGAATTCTCACAAGGTATTTCACCTACAAATTCAGAAGCAAAAGCATCAGTTCATTTTTTAAAAAGAGAATCCCTTCTTTTGAAGACTTGTCTCGAGGGGGAAAAAAAAAAGTGCCTGACTTTAGGATAAATTTTTTGCCCTTTTTGAGGAACATTATCATAAGGATATATGCTTGTTTCCTTTTGTCTCTTTAGCAGTAGAATTTTTGTATTTCAAAAGTAAACAAATCTATCTTCAACAAAAACCTTGTGAATACCTTTCTGCATAGAAAGAAGATAGTGATGGAGCACTCTAATTCTGCTATTCAGCATCTTGATTGCACTATGAATGCCTGTAAGATGAGTAGATACTGCAAACACTCAACCTTTATATTAATACACATAACACAATATATGAAACAATTGTATTTTGGAACAATTTTTATTTGGACGCATTTCCAAGGAAAAAGGAGAGTAGTTTCATAACTGTTAAAGTAATAAATAAATGTTTAATACATATATAATAACAAACTTCGTAATAAATATATGTCCAATATATAAAAACAAATTGTTAAAGCAAAAACACAAAGGCCAAGAAATTCACATTGTGTTGCAGCTGAACCATGATCAGATGGTTTAAGATGAGAAACGTTGTGAACAGAGATTCTTTTAGCTTCTGCAGTCTTTGAAGCAGATACAAAAGAGAGAATAATGCAAATCAGTGTGCCGGATCGGTAATAATACAAAAGAATTAAAATACATAAGAAACTAAGAATGAATGACTAATCTCAATAGTGTAGCTTTGGTGGACAAAGATTAGATGTGGAATTCCATCAATGACATGTAGCTCTTAGGTTTGCAAGACAGACACGACATAAGGATCTAAAAGTTATACCTCCACAGAGCAAGAGAAAACAAAAAGAGCATGATAATTGGCAAGAAAACCGAACTAAAGCCAGAACCCCACCTCCCATTCTGATTCGCCCTCCTGCTCCATAGCTGTTTGTGCACTTACTGCAGATTTCAATCATTCGCCCTAATTAGACTTTTTTGAAGAATAATATTTCCTATGACTTTACGCACAGACAAATAATACACGAAGACAAAAATGAGGTCCAAAAGACGAAATGAATTTTTTATTTTTTTATGTGTCAGCACAAATGAGAGACTTAGGACCTTATTTTACCATTTTGTAAAGCTACATAACAAGAAAAGCTAAAGCAACATAACAAAATCTGAAGCTACCTTTAAATTCATTTCGTGATTGAATGTTAATAAAATCTGAAGCAACATAACAATACTAGGCTGTCATCCAAAAAAAAAAAGGCTCTCATCATAAAATAATCTAGTACAATTTCAAGTTTCAACAAAAAATGACTCTTAATTATGAAAGGGGGGGACAATACTAACAAGAACACACAAATAAACAGGAAGATTCATATAAAAAGACAAACTTAATAACAAGAAAGCTGCTCCCGTCTGACCTTACAATAAACAACGAAAAGAACTTTGTAGCTGGTCAAATTTTGCTTCAGTTTTCAAGCACCCGGACTTTTCAAATAACAAAATGGAAAAATGGAATCTAATAAATAAATTTTTTAAGACCAAAGGCAGGGCACCAAAAATACCTTTCTCCCTTTCAAAAAAAAAAAATATCATTCATTTTCATCAACATCCAAAAGAAAAGATATGATGGACAAACCAATTTTATGTTTCTGATTACCTAGAAAACAGAAGAAAAAAGATAGAAACAAAATTCCAGAATCTCCTCTTCTCCAATTAAAAATGCATTTCAATTTACTAAAAAGAAAATAAATTCCAAAATCCCCTTTTTTATCCAATTAAAATATGACATTTTAGTTTACTGAAAAAAAAAAAAATAAATATTTAATAAACTAAATATCTGCAAAGCAAGGAATCAAAGATGAATAACTAGGGTCTTAAGGATTTTACCGTGGGAATAAAAATGTTCCCTGAAACCCTCCAATCGTCCTCTGGATTTGTCAAGACCTTTTTCACGACTCTTGAGTCATGTGATTCTGATGATGAATCATACGGTTGGGATGCAACCTAGATCTTCTCTGATCAAAGTATTGAACAGCCACTCCAACCTTGTAAACCCTTACAACTGGAGAAAAGTTTGATAGTTCAATCCTAGAACGAAGGACAGCGTAGGATAACCAAATAGTACCTAAGATGGGGTCTGCCTGTGAGTGAGACCATAACAAAATTGATCCCAGAACGAAGCAGAACACTAAAATTCAAATCCCTAATTTTTTAAAGTTCAATCTAAGAAAAATGGGTTTGGAGAGAGAGAGAGAAACCTATTCAGAAAGCACCATGGTCAAATAGATTTTCACTTCGCTGGGCAGAGAGGAGAGGAGGTGAGAGTTGAGAGTGTGACAGTGTTTTTTGGCCAAATCATTTTTTGGCTGTGATTTTGTGTGGGAAACCTAAAAAAACAAGCGGCACAAGTAAAAACAAAAGGGAGAAAATTGAAAAATCTCAACAAAATTAATTTTTTTTAAAATTAATAAGCTTATTTTTAATTTACATTGACCACATTTTAATTAAAATAGTTGTCTCTATTAAACAAATTTCACCACATTTCTTAAACAGTTGTTGCAATTTATATGTGACCACAATATTTGTAAATAGCAGTGAAAATAGCATTTACAAAAATCACGTTTTTATTAGTAGTTATTCGCATTTTAAGACCACAATTTTTTTAAAATGTAGTTTTTTAATTTTGGAAACATCACTTTTAGATAATGATAAATTTTAAAACTGTGGTTAAATTTCAAGTACATTCTTCAACCACCGTTTTATTTCAAACAATGGTTCAAAGAAAAAACCAATTGTGGTATTTTTGCAATTTTCTTGTAGTTTATATTTCATAATGAACAAGGGAAAGGAAAAAAAAAAAACACTTTTCATGAGTGGTAGAATCAATTTCTTATTTATTTTGTCCAAGACTCAAAGTTTCAAGAGGTATTATTGATGCTAGCGTTGATTTTCATCTGCAAATCTGCTTTTGTTTTGTCTCAGGGAATTTATACTGAAATAATAGAACAAATGTCCACTCTAAGTGAGAGGTTAGATGAAATGCCATGGTGAAGTTCCTTAGAACTATAGGTGTTTAAGGATGGGTCTACTTAGGTGGAGTAGTTCTTTTAATGACAGGTATCATAATGGTAATTAATTGTCTTAGTAGCTATGAACTTTCTGTGTGTAATGTATTTTTATTGTTCATGAATTTTTTGTATTGGATATGAAATTTTATATAGCTTATATCATTGAATGAAATGATATTGGGAGGATTCTATTGAATTTATTAGCATAATTACATTAACAAAAAAAAATATTTTGGTTTTCATAAATACATCTTAAAATGTGGTGTATGAATGTTGTTTAACAACGATTTTCCTATAAAAAAAATGTTCTTTGAGAATAATAAAAAAAACGTCTATATAATCTAAACACAAAATAAATAACGGTTTTCTATCAAATTCATGTAATTTTACGATTAAAAAAACAACGGCTAATCTACACTTAATAGTATTTTACCATGGTTTTACGAACATAAATTATATTTTTTAATCAAAAATCGTTGTTTAAAATTATAAAAAAACAACGTTTATTTGGAAAAAAATAAATATAATTAAGATCCAAAAAATACAGGTAATAAACGTGGTATTCTAAACCCGAAAACAATAATTATTCAGTATCAAATAACAACGGGTAAAAAATGTTGTTTTAAGAGTGTAGCAAAAATTACAGGACTAGTTACCACGGTTGCCCAACTGTGGTTTTAGACCAAAAAATAACGGGGAATCACCATAGTTTTTGACTGTTTTTCTTGTAGTGATTGTTGTGTTATGGTCACGGTCAAGTCAGTATATATATGAGCATTATATATTTTATGCAGGATTACAATTATCTGACCTTAAAGTATATACTACAATATATATATATAAAAGAATGAAGTTTATTGTGAAAAATATTACTATCTCTATAAATATACATTGAAATCTAAAAAATAGTTTGGAACTTTAACTAATCAAATATATCCCACATTCAACCGGAAAGGATTACAGGACATCATTTGGGTTTATTTTTATGAGGGGATACTCTATTTATATAATGTATACACCTCAAGAGATCAAAAAGAAAAGAAGAAGAGAAGTGAGAATAGATTCTCTTTGGGTTTGGGTCTACCATTATAATTAGTTGAAAATGATTGAAATTTCTATGGAATTCTGGTCTGCTGCAGTAAGTTATGCCATTTTCAAGAGATAGTACAGTGACTACTCCATGTAATTAAATAATGTATATATTGAAAGAAAAATATTGCTGACAAACCTTCAAAACTAAAATATAACATATAAACTAATGGATTAACTCAATAGGTTATGGACTTAAGAGAGAGAAATCGTATATATATATATATAAAGAAATCAGGTTAATGGCTTTTGGTGTGATTAAATAATAGGCGTGTACAAAGTCAAAGCTTTGTAATTTCAAATAAAATTGGAAACGCAATAATTCATCTCTTGCACCCCTATCTTATACTGAAAAGAAAGTAGCTCCGCCAACAAAAATGGGTTTGTGGATAAATAATTATAAGATAAATTGCTGAATAAACTCTCCCAAAAGATAATATTGCAAATGTAACCTCTAATTTATTTTTTATTTAAATTTAATTGTCTTTTTCCTTTTGAGCCCATCTGGACTTAAAAAAAAAAAATTTGAATAAAAAGGTCAAAGGTTTTCTCGAAAAGGCATTGGCTTGGACTTTCCAAAGAAAGGGGAAGAAAGAAAACAAGAGGGAAAGCTTTAAATTTGGGACCCATACCACCTGTTCATCTTCTTCTCCACCTTGCTCCTTTCTGAAACCAAAACTTTAGCGCCGATCACTTCCATTGCCCCTGAGCTCGAAGCAATGCCTCTCAAAAGGGCTGCGTCCAAAACCCGACCCACCTCCTACTCCACCTCGCAAGGCGTGGAGAAGACACCACCACCACCCTACTCGCGACCCAAAGTCCCCAAATGACATGCCCGAACGTACTCCCACCCAAACACAACCCGAAACGGGGGCGAGCCCTACCCAAATAGTGGAGGAGATTTTGACCGACCTACAGGCCACCAACAAGGAAAGAAACAGTGGCAAAGGCGACAGCAATACCCAAGCCGGACCTCCGGTAAGTCCTTTTGATTGAATTTGGTTCATAATTAGTCCTTAGATTGGTATTTGATTGAAATTTAATTGTTTGGATTTGATTGTGTGGAATTGAAGTTTTGGACTGTTAATGGTGTATTCCGGCCATTTAACTGGATGTGTTGAAAGTGGTTGGGGAAGACGAGGTTTTGAAGTTTGAAATGGATAGAGCGACTAATTAATCGCATAGCTATAAAAATAATCGAGCAATAAATGACTAAAATAGTCAAGGCTAGTCGGTCTTGTGACTGAGTAATCGATGCTGACTGTGAAAATAAATCATCAGTATAGACTACTTAGTCGTTCAACCGACTAGGTAATAGCGTAGTACATTTTTGGTGGCGACTCATTAGTCGATAACGCGACTATATAGTCGATGCAATTTTCTGAAGATTTATAGGTTCGAATAGAGCATCGACTACATAGTCGCGGAATCTACTAGTTAGTTGCGTCGTGTAAACTAGCATCGATTATTTTAGTCGATTTGGCGACTATGTAGTATGTCTTCTATGTCTATTAATTTGTTTTTTAGATTTCTTTTGCAATTTTATCTATGTTTTTGTTTTGAATTAATGTGTAGAATTGTTTAAAATTTACAGGTACATAGTTGGAGTGATCTGCCTTAGCTCCGTAGTCTTACAACATTCATTGATAGGGCCGTTTTTGTTAATAAGGACAAATTCCTAGCAAAGATAACTGTTAAACAACACATGGGAATACTTGCTGAGATAAAGGAGAAGTTGGATGATCGGGAGCTGGACCTATTTAAGAGGTCCTGTTTTAGGCATTTCCTAGATTTGGACCTGGAGTGGCTCGGAGGGGGGAAAATCAGCAAATGGAACACGTTCACTGGTCAACTTGTCCATTTCTTGTTGCTTAGGCGCATGAGGATGTTTAAGAAGAAAGAGATGTGGTTTCTTGTGGGGGGGAAAACTGCCCGGTTTTCCCTCACCGAGTTTGCTATGGTGACTGGATTACAGTGCTCAACAATACCAAAGATTTCTACAGAGCAGTTTCTCCGTTTGAAGAATTGGCTCCGAGATTTGTACTTCAAGGGAAGAACACAAATCAAACAAGTTGATCTTGTCCGTGGATTTTGGAGTATGTTTGATGAGGGCGAGGGTGACGCTGGCAAGAAAGAAAAAAGGAAGAAAAAAAGGTGGCCAAAAGGGGGCAGGAACGAGAGGACCGTGTGAAGGTCGCTCTCCTATATTTTCTCGAAGGGGTTCTTCCTAGTACAGATGCTAAGAAGAACATTTCTGAATTTTATATGAGTATGGTGGATGATTTGGCCACGTTCAATGCCTATCCATAGGGCAGCGAGGTGTATGATCAGACGTTTGACAGTTTGTCGACAAAAAATCTTGCTACGAAATACAAGGAAAGGCCCGCGAAGCTGAAGGAGAAGCAAGTCCCGGCTATAAAGGAGACCTACACTCTCTTAGGCTTCCCGTTTGCATTTCAGTTAGTTGTTATTAGTATTGTTAGTTTGAATGATTTTAGCAAGTATACACCATTAAGATGTACTAAGTGTTACTGTTCATCGACGCAGGTTTGGGCTTTTGAGGCAATTCTGTTTCTCAGCAATGTGTGTGCATGTAGGGCCGAGGGGATGAGGTTCCCTCAATTACTTAATTGGAAATGCCGTGATTCAGTTGAAACACTTGAAAAGATCACAGACGCTTCTTGGGATAAGAGGGTAAGATCAATGCCTTAATTACCCCCTCAACTTGCATTAGTTTTTTGATAGTTTAAATGTAGTACTTATTTGAACGAGTATTTTTTGCATTTTCGGGTTTTAGTTCACTCTATCCTGCACCTTTTGAGGGACGAGAAGGTGACGCCTTATATGGTGGATATTGAGGTACTGATTGACATCGAGGATGACATAATCACAGCCTTGGTGATAATGCTCAGGAATGGGGCTACTATTCGAGATGAAGACAGAGCCACCGAGCAGGTTACTCATGACCAAGACTGGGCTCAACCGACCTCGACCCCTGAAGGAGTTCGCCACCACGAAGAACCGACTACATTGGATGAGGAGCCTCGACCAACCTACGAGGGCGCATTACCCGAAGTGGAGTTGAGATTGAGGAGTTACATCGACGAGGTGGGAAAATGTGTTGAGGTGAGGTTAATGAGTCATGTAGACCAACATATGACCGAGATAAGCAGGAAGATTTATGCCCTTATAGCTACGATTAGAAGACCGGACACATTGGTCTTCAGTGTTCCTCAACAAGACCCACAGGAGGAAGAGGAGGGGGAGACATCCGATGTTGGCATGGGACCCATTCATGTTGAACAAGACAAAGATACCTACGTGACACCTAATACGGAGGTGCACTCCGATGTGTTTGTAGATGAGTTGTTGGGAAACACCATTGTAGAGGTCACATCTCCGATCTCCGGGAAACAGATGAGGACCCAGAAATGGGCAGCTCCATTATACACCCCATTCACATGTGAACGGCCGAAGCAAAAGAAGAATGAGGTCGTTTACAATCCAACTCAACCATTGGATGAGTCTAGGTTATCGGCGGTGATGTAATGGATTTCGAGTGAGTCCAAGCCAAAGACTATCCGAGGTGGCACCTTCGATCTGACTAAGCCATTCTTTAGGGAGCTATTGAAGTTTAGAGAGTGTCTCTTGAACGAGGTGAGATTCTTAACATTTTCTCAATTTACATGAATATGTGCCTGAACCAATATAGTCGGTATTCCGACTATATAGTCGCTCTCTGATAATTGAGTCGACTAGTGGTAGTCGTCGCTTTAGTCGCTCGTTTTATGGGAGAGCGACTACATCAGTTGCTGTATCGATAGTTTAGTCGATCCTAATATTAGAATTGTTCTCATGGCGGACTACAGCATCGACTATATAATTGATATAGCGACTATGTAGTCGTTCTCTTATAAATGAGTCGACTACTGCTAGTCGTTATTTTAGTCCTTAGATTTTGGGAGAGCGACTATTTTAGTCATCACGTTGACCATACAGTCGATCCCTATTTTAGTATTTTCTCTTAATCGGATTGTAAAAGCGACTGTTTAGTCGTTATGCATACTATATAGTTGCTCTCCATTTTTTTGGTGATGACTGTTTAGTCTTGCACCGACTAGATCTGTCGTCTCAAATTAAATTTATGCTCTAGTGTCGACTATATAGTCTATATAGTGACTAATTTAGTCGATCTTCTCTATTTACCCCGACTCTAAGTTGCACTAGTGTAGTCAATTATTTTGTCTAACCAATTGTTTTCTTTTTTTATTTTCAGCATGCGAATGAAATTCCCTCCCTTATGAGAAAGAGATCAGACAAATATAGGGATCACTTCCCCCAATATGTTGCAGTAATGAACGATCTTTTCTGTCAACAATTAATGGGTAACTTTTTGGAGTACAAAAGGCAAGGAATGCAACATTTTTTGTTGGATGTTGACTTGGTAGATTACGTAAAAGGGAAGAAGCTCCCAGCGAGGCAAGCCGTGGGTCGAAATGCAAGGTAGTATATGTGCCTCTGAACATCAATAGTAGGCATTGGGTCGCCTTGGTAATCGACATTGTGAAGTGTTCGTTTACAGTTGTGGATTGCGATGTTCGGCTTACCAAACCGAAGGATATGGGCCTTGATGTTAGGCTGTTTTTCATCGTGATACCACTTATTATGCGAAAATCCAACAAGTTCAAGCATTTGGGTCAAAAGCTGACGAAGCCATGAAATTGGAGATGACCCCATGCTATATGTGCGTAGACTCGCCAAAGGTAAAATTCATTTTTACTATTTTTGTTTGTTTGTTGAGTACTACATTTTTACTTGCAATTTACTAATACCTTATTCATTTTTTGTTTTTTCGAATACTGGAGATCGCGGTGTCTTCATGCTCAAGAATATTGAGCTTCACTCGATGGGCCTCCCATTAATTGAAAACATGAACGATGAGAATATTGAGTACCATAGGAGGCGGTATGCGATAGATATTTTTGATGGTTCCACGGAACCTTAGGTCTTCTTAAATTTTATGTAGTTATAAACATTTTGTATGGTAAATAGTCAATGAACATTTCTAACATTTTGAATTGTAAATAGTCAATGAACATTTCTAACATTTTTAATGGTAAATAGTCAATGAACAGTCCTAACATTTAGCCCCTTTCAATTAGATTGTATGCAATGAACAGTCCTAACATTTAGCCCCTTTCAATTAGATTGTATGCAACACCAACCATACTAACATACATAAAATTAATGGAATAAACACATTATACTAACATACAAAAAATGTAATACGATAGTCAACCGGAGATTTCATTGGGTGTATTGTGATCGTTGGACCTGGTTTCGCTACGACAACTCTTTTGGTTGTGTCCCAACTCCCCACACCGCTTGCATCGATTCTTGCACTTTCTTGACTCCCTGGCAGAAGGATATCTTGATGTTTTGGGCCTTCCTCTTTTCTTGTTTTTAACTACGCGCGACAACACCAACTTATCGGAGACTTCATCCGGGACGTTCCATTGCGCTCGTGACGGCACCAGATATATAGTGTCCTTGTAGGCAAGCATATAGAAATCTTTAGTGTAATATCAAGATGCAAGAGTATACACCTCTACCCGCTCGTGACAGGTGGCTGCGATAGCATGGATGAAAGGTAATATGTCAATATTGAACGCTCGACACGTACAACTCATCTTATGAGTGTCCACTACAGCTTCAACTCCGGGTCCTTTGACGTGAAATGTAACAGGTTTGAGTTGTTGTGTTAGTAAGCTATTTTACTCAGTAAATCGTGGTCTTATCTCATCTTCCTGTTTCGGTGTGAGCGGGGAAGTCAAGCTCATACCCATTTCCTGCCTCTTGTTCCACCACTTGGACATTTTTTCTTGAATAACATTGATTAAGGAGATGTAAGGGTACTTTCTTGCTTCTAGCAACATGCTATTTAGTGATTCGACCATGTTAGTTGTTGTAATGTTGTACCTCATTCCTAGAAAATGACACCTTGACTACTTCTTGAATCCAAGTTCGCGTTCTAGGTACTCGGCCACTCTCGAATACCTTTGCGAGATTTCTGACATGTAACCACCAAACTCTTCAACTGTATATGCGTCCACTGCCTTCCAGTAAGTGCCCATCATGTCCCCACATCTGAACTTACTCTTCACATTCTGTGCAACGTGCCATGCACATGCACCATGTTGCGCTCTCTGATACACAATGGAGATTGCCTTTTTAATACTTTGTGCTCCATCGAATATGAACACCAACTCGTCCGTATCAACAATCACCTCTCTCAGCCTCCCAAGAACCAAGTCCAAGAATCTTCATTCTCAGAATTAATGATGCCTCACGTGATCGGGCAACACTTTGAATTGTCATCTTGTGCCATGGCAACCAACAAAACACCCTTGTATGGACCCTTCAAAATCATATCATCAATACCAATAAATTTTCACATGTACTAAAAACCCCTTATTGCAGCACCAAAAGCCAAGAACAGATATTTGAACCTGTTCTCCCTATCAACCTCTATGTGAGTTACGGTGCCAGGATTTACCTTCTCAAGCATGTAAAAGTATGAAGGAAGCATATAGAAGCTTTCTTCTGGTGAAACCCTGATGAGACTTTGGGCATGCTTCCTCCCCTCCCAAGCTTTATAATAACTGATTTTTTGCTTTAAGATACGTACAGGTAAAACTCTGGACAGCTATTGGAGCGGGCCCCTTTTGAGCACCAAGAAATTGGGAAGCAACTTGTTCACCCACCGCAACATAGGTCGCTTGATGATGGCTGGCGTTTCTACTTAAAAATGAGCAACTATGAACACCCACATACTTTCTGATGACAAAATTTTTGATTCGAGCACAATTTTAAATGCACGAAGTCGCCATTTATAGTTAGGATCGACACATTGAACCACCCACAATGACTTGGTCGATTTAATGGTCCGGAACTCAAAATTCCCTTTAAAT
>WUAT03011200.1:0-12065 GCA_010015005.3 Ulmus americana
AATATCACATTGTAGGCGGATGGGATGTGGAGCACAACAAAGGTGATGTGGAGGTTCACTCCAGTAGCATAATCAAGTAGGGTGATGTCCCCCAATGTGAACTTTTACTCTCCACTTAACTCAACGAGGATTGTGGAGCGGTGGTAAATGTGAGATTATTCTATGTTCATTTCCCTCAAGGCATTGAGGAAGATGAGGTTGGTGGATAAACCATTGTCGACGAAGATCTTCTTGATTCTATAGTTAGCGATGAGTAGGGAGATGACAAGTGCATCATGATGAGGATTGATAAGGGTAGAATCCTCATTGTCAATAAAGGAGAGGATAAGATTAGAAGTTGCACTTGGTGGAGTCGGGGAAGCACTAGTCTATGGATTGACTGCAACTCGTGCATGCCACCTGGCGGTGGAGTATATGACACCACTCACTTCAGAGGCACCCATGATGATGTTCACAGTCCTCTCAGGGGTGGGCTTTGTAGGCTGGTTGGTGTCGCATGCATCACCAATAGCGAGTGTGTTCTTGCCTTTGTCCGAGAGCAAGTCTTGGAGATAGCCCTTTTTGAGGAGATCAGCAACCTCAAGGCATAGAGTGATGCAATCTAGAGTGGAGTGGTCGTGGTCCGCATGGAACTCACACCACTTGGTAGTGTCCCACTTGGGGTCACGGTTGTTAGACTTGTGAGGCCACTTGACGTGTTTCCCATACCCTTCATGATAGCCATAACCTCAATAGGCTCAACATTGAGATTGTACTTGGGGATACGAGTGTGGTCTACTTGTGAGGTTGAGCACTCACCTGACCGTATAGGTGGCCTGTCGAGTGGGCGATGGTGGTCGTGTGTGAACCCTCGGTGTGGGGCTGTAGAGTAAGGCTCAACCGAGCACGATGTGGATCGCTTGTCGGATGCCTGGTAGGGTCATTTAATATGGCTGTCCTCTGTACGTGGTTCATTAGATGTGCGTCAACTACGATGGATCTCATCTTCCTTCCACCTTATCTCAATCTAAGGGCGGGCTAGGACATCTTCCATAGTAAAGCAATTAAACTTAGTGATGTCTTTGTAGAGCTCTCCATCAGGGAAGAGTCCCTTCCGGAAAGCGTCGACTGCTGTCTCTTGGTTGCAGAATGGAATGGAGAGCCTCTCCTGGTTGGAGCGTCCAACATGGTCCCGCAGTGTTTCCCTGTGGCGTTGGTGAATGTGGTAGAGGTTTCCGGAGAGTTTCTCTAGTTTTTGTGCTGCTCTCAAACTGCTTTATGAAGGTGTTTGTGAGCTAAGCAAAGGAAGAGATGGAGTTATTTGGCAGGTTTGTGTACCATTAGAGGGATGGACCTTGTAGACTGGAGCCAAAAAATTTACACATGCAAGCCTCATGCTGCTCATGTGGTATGGCAGCTGTGAATATGTGTTGCTTATAAGATGCGATGTGATCTGTGGGATCAGTAGTGCCATCATACAACTTCATATTGGGGAAGAGGAATTTCTTGGGCATCTCAACCAAGGCAATGGAGTCTATGATCGGTGAGTCTACATAGCTATGTGGTAAACTATTTCTAAGTGGAATTGGGACCCCAAGGATTTGTTGAATTATGGCTTCCATCTCAGCCAACTTCTTTCCCATGACGAGATCCAGCGGTCTGTTGGCCGAAGAGTAGAGTCCCACACTACTAGTGAGTAGAGGTGTGGTTCCAATGCTTGGTGTACCATGTAGTGATGGGTTGATGACATTAGACAATGGCGGTAGAGGCTGGTAGACAGGACCAGATATCATCAAAAGCATGGTGTAGATTGGAGCCCGGACGTCATGTCTAGACATAGGTTGATATGTTGGTGGAATGGATGACTGCAGAATAGGATTACGCATAGCGTGCAACACATTTAGCCCAGCAGACACAACATGTAACAAAGCCATGTTGACCACGGAATTGGTGATGAAAAGCGTAGAGTCGGCTGTGACCGAAGGCTGAAATTGAGGAGGCTGTAACGAATAGCCCCTTAGTTTCTGGGGTTACCAGTGGTTGCATGTGAGGAACCGGGACATGGAATGGCTAATTAGGAGGCTGTTGTAGGGTAGTCTCAATAGCGGAGAGACATTCCAGAAGATTGCGATTCTCGCGATGTAGAGTCACGTTCTCGTCCTCGAGAGCTATGAAGCGATTAGCGTTCTCTTGGACCTGAGAAGTGAGCGCCGCGATCTGGGCCGTAAGATCTGGAGCAGATGGAGTAGTGTCTGAACTCTCTGCCATGAAGGAAAGGTCAGTTGTAGAAGATGAATTGCCGAGGCCCCACGATAGGAGCCAAATTATAGGGGGTCAGAATCTACAATTGAACTTCTTGTGTTGATGGAGCCACCGGCAACCTGTTTGACTGTGACCGGGAGTGTAGGGCACGACGGTGGCTGTATGCAAGAGGGGCTTGGCAATACGGTGGTGTGAGAGGAAGCCAAGAGTCTCAGGCTAGAAAGCCCTTGGTTGGAGAAAGGAAACGAAGAATCTTAGGGACCTCTGAAAGAGAAAAAGATGAAGAAGCCAAAGAAGAGCCCCAAAGATTGTGTGTCTTTGGTTATTTATAGAAAGGATGAGAGAAATGAGCTAATAACGGGGAAATCAATGTGATATACCATTACACCCAAATTAGAGGCTAACCGTTAGGCTTTCCATTGAGTAGCATGTGAGGAGTTACAATTTGATGGCCATGATGGCTATCAAATGTGCACTCAATGCCATGTAACCCCCAAGGGGAGTTACGTAGTATGAACTGGAAGGTCAAAAGGCAAATGGTCGTTGACTATACCCAATTGAGCGACTAGCATGGTAGGATGCCCCGACCTATGGGCTAACCCAACCCATAGGGTGTGACCTGAGACGTAGGGTGTGACCCGATACATAGGATGACCCAAGCCCGTGGGGCGCAGTTTACCGTAGAATGGGCTGACCCATGGACTGGGCTAACCCATAAAGTGAGTAGCTCGTACGTGGGCCAACTTAATGGATGGGCCTTCCATGAGATGGGCCATGATATAGAGCTTAGGAATGGGCTGTCATGTTGAACTCACATGATGGGCCGCAATGTTGAACCCTTACTGTGAACTGACGTGGCACAATGCCAGATATCCCGTTAGAGGGGTAAAATAGTCAATATAGAATTTTGCCCAAATACACATTTGAAAAGGTGAAGGACTATATTGAGACAACGCCCAAAGTTAAGGGGTGATTGGCATTTTTAATCCTAAATATTAAAATAATAACAATAATAAAAAAGCCTCAAAGGCTTAGTTATCTTGATCTTGGAGGTTTGGCCTGGCATGTAAAATCCTGAGTTCCTTTGTTTCCTTGTTGGTAATCTAGTTTTCATATTAGTTATTAAAAACTCAAGGAAAGCCCTGATCAATATGAGAAACATGCGATCAAGCACCCAACCTATACAAGGGGCTTGGGCTTGAAAGCCAGCCTTACTCAACAAGCAACCTTACTAGTGGAAGCTATTGTCTAATCCCTGTTGCTCTACTCATGAGAAGAAGGAACTTGTTCCTCAAGGCCACAAAGATCAGTAATACGAGACAGGTTCATTCTGGCCGAAAAATTATCTGACATACCTTTTTTTCTTTTTTCTTTTTTATGTTTCCAGTGCAACCCTGACACTGCCAAGTTGGTCAAGAAGGGACTTCTGCATTGTGAGCTATATAGGAACCTCTTCTCCAATAATAGTGCAATGGGCTCTATGGATATTGCATTAGGTAAAGCTGTAACCAAGGCAAGAGTTGTGATTAACGATGACGATACGACAATGTTGAGTGGTCCTAAAAGGCCATCACCCACTGATTTTCGAAGAAAGATAGATAAGAAGAAGAAGGGGAAAATGAGTTCAGCTAAGGAGTCTTTTATAAACAGGTGCTCCGTTATGATGAAGAAGGCAGAGTTGAAAATAGTTAAGTAGAAAGAGCAAGAGGCTATTAGACCAAGTGAAATATGTATGGTTGCTTGGAGATACTTCATCAAATGGACCTCGACGTTGAGAAAAACATTAACACTTTGATGGCAGCCGGGCCTAAAATGCAGAAGATATTTGTCCAAATGGAAACTGTATTTTATAACTTCTTAGATTTCCAAGCATGTTGGATGAATGTTTTTTAACTTTTGAATTGGTTTTTTTTTTTTTTGGTTTAAATTTAGTTGAGCCATATTTGACTTTTATGACATTATTTGTTGTAAATTATGACATTTTATTTATTTTATAATTTGATGAATATTGGTTTCTGATTGGTTTCATAATTTGATGAATACGTATGACAATTTATTTGATTTCATATTTGTAATAGATTTAATATGTTAGTTGCGAGTTCATCAATGCAATTGGAGCATTCCTCAGACAGTAGTTTGGATGATGACAATTCTTTTTGGCAATCGTTATGAATCTTTATCCTCATATTCAAAGGAGGGAAAGAAATGAAGGATCATATCCCACTTACTGAACATGACCGGTCATGATAAGATGATCTTCAATAGAACCAGAATGACAAAAGATTGTTTTATTAGGCTCTCATCACTGTTTGAGGAAATAGGTAGACTACGGGTTACAAGAACGACCAGTGTTGAAGAAAATTTATGATATTCTTGTTAGTGGTGGTGCATGATGCAAAAAATTGCCAATCATATGAGGATTGCAACATTCTTGGTCAACAATAAGCAAATACTTCACCATCATATGCACCCAAATTTTTGAGTTGTTAGAGCAATTTATAATACCTTCAAATTTTAACGTTGTTCCACCACACATCCTATACAACAGGAAGTTTTATCCGAGCTTTCAGGTAATTTGTACCCTTTAAGCTGTTATATTAGTTTTTACTATCCTCATTTTATTTCTACTAGGGATGTGTTGGACCCATTAATGAGACACACGTTGCTGCCAATGTTCCGAAACATTTGGTGAACAGTTATCATGGTCAAAAAAAGGACAACACCCAAAACATCATGGCGATGTGACTTTGAGTTGAAGTTCACATACATGTAGGCCGGTTGGGAAGGATTGGCGCATGACTCTCGTATTTTGCATTGTGTTGTTAACAACCCCCAGTACAATTTTTCACATTCACCCGAAGGTAATTGTCCATTTTGTTACATTCACTAGGTTTTGATAAATTAGACAAGTACTAATTTCATAACTTCTTTTAGGTAAATATTTCTTAGTTAATTCGAGATACCCAAATAAAGGGCATTTTCTAGCATCGTACTGTAAGCAAAACTATCACCTCAACGATCGTAGGAGACGAAATGGTGATAAGAATATGGAGTTGTTCAACTACCGGCATGCGTCCCTCCGAAACGCCATCGAAAGGACTTTTGGGATTTGGAAGAGAAGACTTCCTATCCTTAACAAAATGACACAATATCCATTGGAAAAACAAAGTATGATTCCAATTGAATGTGTAGTGGTTCATAAATTTATTAGATTACATGTGGGAGAGGATGAGTGCTGATGCAGATAATGATGATCTTGATGTTCCATTGTTGGACGATCCATAAGATGTAGACGAAAGCTCTAACCGGGCAAAAAACCACATGACATGTAATGTCTCACTTTCGAGATAACTTGAAAGAGTTGTTTTAGCAAGACAAAAATGCTTTGTGTAGTGTAATGAGTAGTGGGAAAATATTGAAACTATTTATTCCAATGTTTAACATTTAAATGAAAGATTTCTCTCTTGGACCATTTCATCTTTAACCGTTGAAATTATTTATTCCTTTAATTCACTAAATTTTCTTTACTTGCAATTTTAAATCAACATACAAATTTCATATTTGAATATACAATATTAAATATTCTTATACTTAAAAAAATAATAATAAAAAAACTAAAAATAAAAATAAAAAAAATTCTTGTTCAAGTCGCCAAAAGAATACCATCTTAACATCTTGTTCAAATACTATGTTTGAATCACCAAAATAAAAATCCGACTCAAATTACCAAATCTGATTCCAATCACGAAAAAAACAAGGTCAATACAAAATATTCAAAACCCTAGTCATATGAGCAAACTTAAACATGTTCCAAGGACGAACATGTCTTAATAAAAAAATATTATAATAAAGTTTAAAATTTTCAAGCACTCCTGAACTATTGGCTTTGTCTCAAATCACCATTATCTTTCATAATGTACTTAAAAAACGTCCTAAAATTTATGTACTATGTTTAAATGTCTCTTCCGTCAATTGTAGTATTAATATTTGATGAAGAACTAGTTTTTAGCATACTATATCAAAAAATTTATATTTTAGTACACAAACTAAAGGTTTTCCAAGTGAACAAATGACACATCGAACAAATATTTTAAGTTAAATCACTCGCCACATGTCGACTACTCATTCGTCCATGTGGAAGACATTTAGTTTGGGTACTAAAATGTAAAAAAATTGTTCTAATAACAGGACAAAAAAAATAGCCTGATGGGAAGGTTTTTCACCGGTGACCTAATAGATGAAGCCCAATAAATGGAGCCTAGAAGGATGACCATGTAAAATTACAGAAATCAAACCAACATGCGCCTCCAAACCAGAAAGATTAATGCTTCCAAATGATTCTACGTGGCTGTCTCTTACAAGCCTATGAGATCGTGGCACATGTACATTGAGGAGTAACAACAGTACTGGTTAACTAAGATATCACAGGAAAGGAAACCTGAATAATCTATAAATAGAAGGCTTTTCTTCTATTTGAAAGGTCGATGTTATTCTCTAGAAAATTCACACATCAGTTGACTCCCCCTTATTTTGATTATTCCAACTATTCCCTGTACCTGCTCTCCGAATAGAGGCCTGAATTCGAGGAGGGTAGGAACGAAGAAGGCAGCGAGCACCATGTACTTTTTTCTAAACTGATCAATGAATGGACTAGTGGACGTAGGTATTTTTAATGTTTCTTTGTGTTGATTTACTTTTCCTACAATTGGCTTTTTGGTATTTAAGTCTTTTGTGGAAGTTTAACACAAGGATGAATAAAAACACAAAGGTAAATTTAATTGTTTGACTGACACATTCGAAAAGGTGAAGGGCTACATTATGACAAAGCCCAAAGTTAAGAGATGATTGCCATTTTAATCCTACAAAAAAAAAAAGGGCCTTAAAGGCTTATTTATCTTGATCCTGGGACATCTTGCCTGGAATGCTCTGATCCTGAGTTCCTTGGTTTCCTTGCTGATTATCTAGCTGTCCTATTAGCTAGGGGCACTTGGGTTGGAAGTTGCCAGTTGATCCCTGTTGCTTTGCTCTGGAAGAGAAGGAACTTGTCCCTCGAGGTCATAAAAGTCTTTAATATGAAGAAGGTTGTTGGAGGGTTCCCTAGAAGAGTTGGTTTCCTCAACACGTGTTGAGATTTGTCCCATATTGGGAATATGCAAAGCCATGTTTGTAGTTTATAAGATCCTAAGGTACTCCACTCATTGCCAATTGGGATTCTTAAGATGGTATTAGAACATACTATTTCATTACGCCTTGGTCATTCTGCCCACATGCTCACTATCACTCATTATTAATCCATGTGTTGGCTTACATAATGCAACACAAAATGAGACGTGTTGAGATTTATCCTACATTAAGAATATACAAAACTATGTGTAATATGGTCCATATCATACTTTCCCTCCCCGTGGGAGTGGAAATATACTACTTCTCACTTCTCTAAAATTTTGATCTTTTTTTTTGGTTAAAAAAATCTCGGTATATGTAATATTACTGATACGAGATGGGTGGCTTTTAGTATATGCATATTTATGTAGGCACAAACATATTTTATATATTAACATTACATGTATAAGATTCAAAATTTTCAAAATTTCAAAAAGAAGTAGAGTTTTCTTTCTAAAACAAAGCTCCCTTAAAAAATAATTAATTCCCAATCGAAAAACAACTATTTGGATATTTTCATTATCTATAACTAAAAAAAAAAATCACAATTTATGTTTTACTTTCACACCATATCAAAACAATAACAGATATCAAAATTCTGAAGCAAACCGGCCCTAAGATTTTAACCAATATAAGAAAATTTTCTAGCAACTAAAGAATTATTAAGAAAAAGATGCTAGCTTTTCTAACAAACTTACAAGAGCACTTATTATTCATACTGAACAAAAATGAATCTATAAGGCCAAGGCTCATCATAAAGTTGCATGGATACAACATCTGGATAATATATAAATGTTTCCTCTATAGTTCCAACTGGAAATTTCTCAGAAGTCCAACAAGAAATGTAAGCGAACCAAGTAACTAGCAATCTGTCATAAGTGATATGCGAGTAATAGAAAATGAAAAAGCTGTAGTTTGTTTACTGGTCAATGAAGGAAGCAACCAATTAAGATAAAGCATGGAGCTAGACAACACCTACAATGTATGCATTCCAAGCATCTTGTTGCTCGAAACGTTTAACCTCTTCGTACTTTATGTCTTTCCCGGCTCCAAATCCCACTGTGCTTCTGTTTTCTCCAGTATCTGGCATCTGCCGAAGCCAGAAATGGACAGATCTAAATCCAGCATCTTCTAAACAGTCTTTGATCTCGGGCAGTGACCACCTGAGGCCAAAACCAATGACCTTCTCAATCAATATCCATAATAAAAGTGCATATCGATGTTTCCTAAAAGAAGAATATACTTACAGCCTCCAGCTGTACGAAAATGCATGACGTAGTTTCTTCTGCTGCTTCTGGAAATTAAAGTGAAGGCTAATCCTGGTTTTCCGCTCAATGATATCAAACTCCGCTTGCTCCCAAATGTACTGCACATGTTACATAGCAATTTTTAAAAAATGAAATTTTCCACAAGGCATGACCAAGTCTGAATCTGCAACAGCAATTAGTCAACTCCATTAAATATTTCTTAGAATGTTTTAATGTGACATTCAATGATATTTTTCTATATGATAAAGCGTTTACTTAAGTTTCTTACTAAAAGATTCCGTAAAAGCTCTGTTTAGAGGTGTTATAGAAGCTTCATTTGGGATATTTCCATTGCAAGAAAAGGATGAGGTGGGGGAAGGTGGTTAAAGGAGAAAGAAACTAACAGGAATTGAAATGGCAATATAGATCCCAAGGTCAATACGTAAACATAGAACCTAAAAATTACCAGCAAGGATTATACATTTTCATTTTAGAGTTCTAAATTTATCCCAATTTTGAAGTAAAAAACTTATAGTAGATTTGAATAATCCATAAGCATAATCTCTTTGACATGCTATTTGCTGTTATTTTTCACACTTGATTTTCCTAGAAAATAATTTTTTTCTAAATTAACGCACTAAGTAGCAAGAAGGCCAGCAATGGACCCTGTAGTTTATAAAGAAGTACTCAAAGAAGGAATATTTTACCGTAAAATTGGAAAATTTCCTCTGAAGTCTTAACTTTCCCTCTGATGATGTACCACCATACAAATCCATCACAAATATTCCACCTTTCTTGGACAAGGAATTACAAGCTTGCTTGAAATACAAAACCAGATCAGCACGTGAATGGAGACAACAACAGCTGAAGTTAAAAGCACAAATGATGTCTCTAGCAGGCAGAGCCAAGTCCTTCAAGTATTTTCCATCAGCCGAGGAGGTAGAGTCCTCTGGAACAGTGGATCCCAGAGTATCTTTTTCTACACTAGCTTCTTTCTCCTCTAGTGACATATTCCTTATTAAATCTTGAGGTTCAAACTTGACCAGTTTCGCCTCAAGTGGTTGCAAGACATTCCCATGAAAGAGGGATATTCTAGAATACCCATCGGCCCCAATTTTACTTGCGTTGTTTTCCAGGCACCAATTTAGTGCCTCTTCATCCAAATCCAATCCTACAGCAGTCCTTCTAGAGTCACTACGGAGCCATTCTGCACTGTCAAACACCAGATTAGTGTTATGTATTTCAGGTAAGATACACATCGCAGCAGGAATTTGAGAGCAATGGGAAGAAACTCTTTAAATTTTGACCGAAATTCCCAAATAGGAAACCTGCTTAATAAAAAAATGTAACTCTAATATAACTCAAATTTGAGTCTAGCAAAATCTCTCCATAATTTGCATTTATGCATTCAATTTTGAGCAATGGCAGATGGTAACGAACATAAATGGACCCGAACAAGATAAAGAATATATACAATGTTGCCAATACACTATTTTCTTGTAAATTAAGAATGGTTGGAAAAATTCATAATTAGGTTCTTGTCAAACCACAAGAACACCTGCTACTAACATGGAAACTATTACCAAATAACATAGCTGATGTTGGCAATTATACAAGAAAAAGAGCAACAAAATGACGATAATCATCGAATTCATGAGTTATAATTTTGTGCGTTTGTATGACTAACTACTCCAAAGCATGAACAATAGCAATATAAAAAAGGATGGCATTGTACCTAATAAGAGCAGTGCCACAAAAATCTTCTTGGAGGTGAAGAGGCAACCTTCCACCCACATACATAAGAAAGAACTTCTGCAAATAGCTGATGTCCCCTTTTGGTGACTGTTTTTACAAATAAAGAACAAATAGAATAACCCATTTGAATGCCAGAGAAACTGAACAACATCATATAACTTTAATCACCTCTCAACCAAGAACAATAGCATTAGAAATAGTTGTGAATTGGTCAAACCTGTACTGATTGTTGGTAAAGATCAAATTTTGAGGGGATTTCCGATGATGGGCATCCATCATTTTTGTGTTTGCCCTTAGTCTCATCATCTTTCTCTAGTTCTTGATCTTTTTCTTCCACTTCTTCTTCTTCTTCTTCTTCCTCAGAAGGGTGAGAAAGTTCGTAAGCTTGATAATTAGAGTTACCGTCTTCTTCTTCATCCCCAAAGATAGCTCGACGGGGATGTTTGCTTTGGTGTCTCTGCTTCTTGTCTTTCTTCCCCATTTCCCTCTCTTCCGCTTCTCAACCGCCGCCACCCAACGCCCAACAGAGCTACAGTTTTTCGAATTTGGTGTTAAGTGGTTTTTTTTTTTTTTTTGTACAGTGCTAGTGCTATCTGTATTTATCTTTGTTTTGCAATTAGCTCCTCAACTTTGCTAAACATTTCATTTTGGTCCTTGAAGCAAACATTACCTTGACCACCGAAACCTCTACATCCGTTGGTTCTCGGGGTTAATGCCCATTAAATGCTTTCGCAAAGCTAAAAAAATTAGACTATCCAATCTAATTTATTAATATATCCAATTCAATTCAACGTTAATTAAATTTTTAATTTTTGAATACAATTCAATTTAATAATAAATAAAAATTCAATTAAGTATTTTTAAATTTAAATCCAATCCAATCTGATCCGATAAACATAAAAAAACACAAATACTTATCCAAATTAAGTGTTTTACATATAATTTAGTATACAAAATTTACATTATTATAAAATAAACTACATATAATAAAATATTAGATATAAAGTTCACACTATAATGAAATTATAATACATTACTTAACAATTAATTATGAAATTTGTGAAAAAAAAAAATCATCAATTCATTTTTTTTTGTTTTTATTCCAATAATGATTTTGAAGTATTAAAGAAAATATTTTTTTTTTCTTATTCTTTAAGTTGTGTACTAAAATATATATATTTTTATTACTATTTAGATAACTTTTACTAGTTAATTAGGTATAAATATGTGAGATAAATTTATTTATTTATAATAAATATATAGGATTGGATTGGATTTGATTTGATTTGATTTGATTTTAGTATATAAAATCCAAGTTCAATCCAATCCAATTAGAAATCTAATTTTTCAAATCAAATCCAATTCAATTCAATCCAATTAGATTGGATATTTTGAACAGCCCTAACAATGGCAATTGCTTTGACATTTTATTTAATTTTTTTAAAAGGTTTCTTAGCACCATTAGTTCTTGAACTTTTGGAAAAGTAGTAATTTGATCTCTAATCTATTTTTTATTACAAATAATCTCTGAACTCAGGGTTCATTGCACCATTAGTCCTTTTGTAATTTTCGCCATTAAAAAGATACATAGCACCGAAAAATTGTGCCACATATCCTTTATTTTTTAAATTTCTAATTATTTTTTCAAAAATAAATAAA
>WUAT03011311.1:0-14545 GCA_010015005.3 Ulmus americana
TTTTTTACCTATTTTAACCACACAAAAATGTATACAATTGTTTACATAATTAGAAAATATGTAAAAAATTGTTTACAAAATTAAAAAATATACAAACCATTGTTTACATAATCAGAGAAAATATATACATTTTCAACTTGGACTAAAGGGTAAAAATGTCTTTTACTCCATAAAAAAGGGGTACAAATGTAATGACATTTAAAAGGGGTATAAATGTAATGGGTTATGGGAAAAGGGGTATAGGGTGAAATTTCCTCGCATTCAATTTCCTCTACATAAGGCCCAATTCTTACCAAGAAGGCCCAATAGTGTTTAGGTCTAACTATTTTAAACCGACCTAGGTACCGTAGTGTTTGGGCCCAAAGGCCCATCTGACACTAGAGAGGCAACCCATCCGTCTTCCTCAGGCCACTCCCAAAACCCTAACTCTGTACAGTACTGAGATTTGGGAGTTGCGAGAACTGAGAGGTACCTCTTTCATTCTTTAAGAATTTGGATGTAATTATGAAATTTTCTTTGTTATTAATCTTTAACTTTATATAAAATCTAGCAGAAATGAGGGTTGTTCGATTCGCTTTTCTCTCCTTAAAGGATGGATTATTGCGTCGATTTCAGCAAGAACCCTTTGTCATCAGAACTCTATCTACCAATTCAAATTCAGGTACTTGTCTTTTTTTTTTTGAATCCTAATTTTTAAGATCAAATTTCTTATATATGTGACTTAAAGCTAGAACCTGGACAAATACCCATAATAGAACTATATATAAGAGAACAAAATATTACTGACCATTTAGTACCAACAAATTGATCAAGGATTAAGATTTAAAATGTCAATTCTTCAAAGAAAGATTATAGAAAACACACTAACACTAACCCTTTGTTTGGTAGGAGGGAAAAGTAGAAGGAGAGAAAGGGGCATGGAAGGAAAATAGGATGTGTAGTTGTTTGGTAAAAGAGATTGTTGGAAGGAGTGGAAAAGAAGAGGATTCAAAATCCAAATTATATGACATACATAGTGAATCGTCTAACTAATGTATAATTGTTTGGTAGAGAAGACTTTTGGATGGAATAGAAAATGAATGAGAACATTATATCACCTAAGTATTTACTTTTTCTCTCCTTCGTATTGTCTTTCCTTCCTACCAAGCGAAGCTTAAGTTTAACGGAGAGCATATTACACCCTCAACCTCAAGAATTATTCTTAGGAGGACAGGTCGGGATTTGCCTGTTATATTGCAGTTAGGCCTTGAGGATAAATAGTTCAAAAGCTTATTCAGTTATCTATTTGTTTGGCCCCCAATTACTACATTTTTTTTTCTTTTTGGAAAAGTACTGCACAAATCTCCCTTTATTTTTTATTTTTTTATTTTTAGAGTTTTGCTTAATTGAAACCATGGCATAAAGAAAGGATTATGATGAGGATCTAAGCTATCAGAATCCGAAAACAATCAGTTTGACCTTCATGTTTTGTAGCTAAATTTTTCTGTGATTTTTTCATCCCTAGACTCTGGAAGTCTTGGGCCTGTTGACGAAGGTTCTTGGTCTTATCAACTAGAAGTTCTATCTAAAACCTTTTCAATATTCTCCATCATAACAGATTTAACTTTCGAAACCTGGGCCTTCACCTTTGCAAGTTTTCTTATCTCTTCAGGATGATCCGCTCGGCTATCTCGCTGTCTTTTTTATAAGAAAGGCCTTTTTTTTTTTTTTTTTTAGTTCATTGCTCTGGTGGTTTGTGATTTTCTCGGCTTCGTCAAAAAAGTGAGACTGTGTAAAATTTGTTGGGTTTGCGTAACTTCAATGCAAATATGGAGAGTAAGAGATGCCCATATTATTTGTTTTTTATATATGCACTTTTTAGTCTAATAGAAGATGTTAATTAAAGTTCTAGTTGATGAAGACACATTCAGACTCTGCATCTTCCTTTGTTCAGATGGTATGTCTCTATGAGTCTTACTCTTGCTCAAATTGTGAAAGACACTGATGATTGACATATTTTCTGTGATGTAGCTCCGTAGTTGCTATATTTTAAATATAAAAGTAGAAAGATAATAACTGGTAAAGAAGTTTCTTGCTTCTGCTTTATGCGCTGTGTCACTATGTATGCACACGCGTCTAAAGTTTTAGGACTTATCTTATTTAGGTCTCATTATCTTATTCGTGGCCTCTTTTACTTTTGAACAGGCGGTGGAATAGATGATAACCAAAGTACTAAGTCTTTTGAATCTGCTGATGATTTTGAGAGGAGAATATTTGATAGCTCAGGGAAAAGTTTTGGTGATAGTTCAGAGAGGAATGCAAAAACAGAAGCATTCTTTCAGAAGCTTGATAGACTTGGAAAGGCTGGTGATAGATATAGTTCAAAATTCGGTCCTGGAAGTGGTTCCAGTGTGTTGGATGGATTAGATGAAAGTTTTGACACATTACAGGATGGAATGGAGGGGAAGTTAGAGGAAGCAGCCACATATTTTGAATTTGATCCTGATGAAATGATGGAAGATGATTATTCTTTTAGACCAGATATGAATTTTGATATGGGAATGACTTACACCACTAAGGTATATAGTGTGGCACATAGGGCTCTCTGATGGCATTCTCCAATCATCATTATTATTTTATTTTTAGAAGTATTTGGCAAAGAGCACATTTGTTTTAAAAAATTTCTGTTTATTTCATGTCAATAATGCCCTGTGAATATCCTTCTAGTTGTCTCTTCATAACTAGAGCTGCCTTTTTTGGTTTGCTTACTTATTTTCTGAATTATATATTGTAACTCCTCAAATTTTATGAAATTAGCTGTAGATTCTTTAGCACGCTGAGTTACTCACCACGCACATGTATTGCGTACTTCCTTTATTCCCAATGTCTTGTCTCATTAAGCATTATGGCTTTGTATAGGATCTTGATCTCACTAAGCCAGGAGTTCGTAAACCTCGCAAAAGGGCAGAGTTTACAGTTTCTACAGAGGAAGTTCTAAGAAAAGCTGATTTCAGGGTAAGCACTTCTGCTGTGCTCTTTTGTTTAAAATAAATCCATTTTGCAAGGCACTATGTTACTTGAGTAGGATCATGATTTCTTTCATTTATCTTGTTGAATTATGATAGAATTTCTAATTTTCAAATTCATCTATTCTTTTTCATCTGGTACTAGTTGAGACTAGGTTGCAATATTAGAATTCCTCGAAAACTTGCATGTGGTAAAGGATATCTTGAGGCTATTTATTCCAATTGCAATTGTATTGTTCTATTGTGTTGTCAAACATAATTCTGATGTATGTTTCTGTCCTTCCTTTTGATACGTGGCCTTTTTATTTATTTTGTATCTTTCTCAATGGCCCTTTGAAGTTGCCTTGTATTGATAACACTCTTAGTAGGTCAAATCTGTTAGTTAATGTGATCATAATTTGTTCATTGAATCATCTGCGGTAGAGGAATTTGCCATTATGTTCAATTCTGTTGTGCAGAATGTACGATTCCTTGCAAACTTCTTAACGGCGGCTGGAATTCTTATTAAGAGAAGCCAGGTAAGAATGACTCTTTCATTCAATGTTAATGTTCCCAAAACGAAAATGTTTCTTATTTTTTCACGGCTCATCATGTAGACTGGGATTAGTGCTAAGGCACAGAGGAAGGTTGCTCGGGAGATTAAAACAGCCCGAGCTTTTGGTTTGATGCCTTTCACAACAATGGGAACGAAACCATTTGTTTTTGGAAAAACCATGGAGGATCTTGATGAAGATTACGAATATGAAAGTTTTAACGATCCTATACTTCATGATGCAGAAGAAAAAGACCCCTTAAGCTAAACTCTAAATCCCCAAAAGAGCGAGAAAAGAAACAAATGCGAAAAAAGCTTTGTTATTGAAAGAATTGCTGAATCTTACTCTTCCCTTATGCTCTATAATTGGTACATCTCTGATTGCAATAATAATGGAGATTATTGCGCTTTGTAACTCGAGTCCTTTGTGTTTTCTATTGAGCATAAGGTGGTGAAATTTTGAGTGACTTTCACTTGGCATGCGAAAATTAGCAGTGCAAAATGTTAAACCAGGGATTAGAAATAAACTGTACTTTTCGTGTTGGACTTGTTTTACAACATTTTATTATTGCAGCTTTGTGTGTATGTTTAAACATAACTGAAATGAGCCTGTTTAGCCCGTATTTGTATTCGGCCTGTTTTGTTATTTGGCCAAAACGCAAATTCAATACTACAAAAGGAACACCTTTAATAATAATATGCTAAGAGGATCATTTTTTTTAATTAATAAAGTTAATTGAAAATTAATTTTGGCTTGATTTAAATTTGGGTAGTGTGATATTAATTTCATCTTGTTTCAAAATTATTATTGTTCCAATTCAAAATTTAAATTTTAAGCGCGACAATAATTTGTGAAGCGCGATATTCACATATAACTATCGCGCCAAATTTTCAGATGAGAAGTGTGATGTAATATATCACGCCTTACATATCACAATCGTGCATGATTCTGAGTTTGAAAACTCAGATTTTGCAATGGATTCGGGCTAGATTTTGCAACGGATTCGGGCTAGATTTTGCAACAGATTCAGGCTTGAGTTTTCAAACTTAGAATTGAAGAAGAAGTAGAGGCGGAAGAAGAAAAAGAAAAAGAAAAAAAGAAAAGAAGAAGAAATTATTTGTAAGAAGAGAAAAAAAGAATGATAAAATGATGAGTGTGGAGAAAATTCAAATTCAAATGAAAAATCAAAAGATTTGATTTTTACCAATTAATTTAGAGATAAGTAACTCTAATTAGTGCTAATATTTAATGTGGTCTATTTTGTGAAACCACTTCTCAAAGTGGGTCTTTTAATAGTTTTGCTCATTTGTATTTTTTATTTACCTATCTTATGAGGCTATAGACGGCAATTATAAGCAAATGTAGTCACTAATATAATGGGTCTATTTTTTTTTTATTTTTTAATAGCATCCTATTTAAATTTTTGTTGAAATCATGATCCAAATATTAATTCGATAACTATTTCATCTTGTTTTTCTATTTGGAGAGGCGGAGAAAGAACATTGATTGAGGGAGAATGATAATAATGATTGTAATTGTAACGGTAATTGTGATAATTGTAACGGTAATTGTAAAGTTATTGGTAATGGTAATAGTAATAGTAATAATAACAGTGATTGTAACAGTAACATTAACGATAATTGTATTAGTATTAGTAACGATAATAGTAACTATAATGGTATTGTAATAGTAATTGTAATAGAAACAGTATTAGTAATAATAATTGTAATGATAATTACAACGGTAATGACAATAGTAATTGTGACAATAAGGTATTAGTAATAGTAACAATAATAATAATGGTAATGATAATGATATTAGTAACGATAATAATAAGGGTTAAAAATATCTGACACCTCTCAACGATGAGTTTTGTCCCGATGTCACCCCTCATGTATTGGACTATACTTATCGGGCATCAGATTTATAAATAGTGTATCTATGACAGTCATCTGTCAGTTGACTGTCAAAAGTTAACATTAATTGGTGATGTGGCTATTCTGTTAGGGTAAAATTCCTAAAATAACCTCTGTTAAAAATAGAAAACAGTACAAAATATATTTTAAAACATTAAAAAGAAAAACAAAATCTAAAATCCTAAAATTTTCTTTTCTTCTTCTTCCTCCTCCTTACACTTCTCCTCCCATGACAATAAACCCAGACCACTATAGCTGCCCAGAAACTTTCCGGCCATCGCACCTAGCCTCTGCCTTGACCCAACCCAACCTAAGCCTAAACCCACCATTGTCACCTGCCATGGATCTCGCTATCACTAGCCGCCTCTCAAATCTCGATAACCCCCATATCATATTCTCACTCTTTTTGGGGTTTGATTTTTTTTTTTAATTGTTGATTCAAATACAAAAGTATAATTAAGGAATGAGCTGGGTTTTGGTGTGTGTTTTGTTGGATTTGGGAAAAACAATTTTAGGGATTTATGTGATTTTTTCTGAATTTTCTATGATGGGTTTTTGGAATTTAAAAAATTCTAATTAAAAAAGTGAAGAAAATGTGTAATATATTCTCCAGTGACTCTTTTCTTTGCTATTTGTTCATAACAATCTTGCTGTTAGATATTAGAATGTGGATAAACTTTTGTTTTGAGTTTACAGTTTTTCTGAATTTTCTATGATGGGTTTTTGGAATTTAAAAAATTTTAATCAAAGAAGTGAAGAAAAGGTGTAATGCATTCTCTAGTGACTATTTTCTTTGCTAGTTGTTCATAGCAATCTTGCTGTTGGATATTAGAATGTGGATAAACTTTTGTTTTGAGTTTACAAAGTTTCAAGGTTTTGTTTTCTGGGTTGAAGCAATGCTTCGAATATAGGAGTTTTGGAAGAAATTTAAAACCAAAAAAAAAAAAACACAATAAACATATTGAGACCCACCCCATCCCCAACTCAACACCTATTTCATTGGAGAAGAGAAGGTGAGGGACAACGGCCATCTTGCTTCATTGCTCTTCCTCACCCAAATCACAAATAGATTAGACTTGGGGTTGTTTCCCAAATACATAGAAAACAAAAATATTTTTCTCCACAACTTCATTTCTTTATCAATTATCATTCTAAATTATATGACAGTAAACGAAAACAAACACAATTGTGAGGTACCAAGTCGATCCAATTCGGGATTAGAAATAAAATCTAATAAAATTCAATGTATTTGGGGATCTAAAAATATCTAAAGGATTATTTATTGTTCATTAATTTTGGGGATTCAATGAACAATAATCCTCAAAGTTGAGAAGAAGTAACCTTGTTATTTGTAGAGAATCAATGAAGTTTCTTGAGTTTTTAATGTATGTTGGAATATATCTAAGAAATTTTAAGGATGTGCTGGGTTTGAATTTTTTTTTTTTTTTAAATTTGCTGGACGTACACAGACAAAAGAAGAAACTAGTTTCTTGAGTTTTATTTTTTATTTTTGTAAATTTAACACAAAAGACTAAAATACCCTCAAGTAAAGATCATTTGAGTACATTCTGACAAAAAAATTGAATTTTTAAACGGAAGAGTTATCTAAAAACAATGTCGTTTAATTAAGTGTTTGACCGACATATTTTAATACATGAGGGGTGACATTGGGACAAATATCATAGTTGAGGGGTGCCTAGAATTTTTAACCTTAATAATAATAGTAATGATAACGGTAATAGTATCCGTAAAGATAACAGTATTCATAACGATAACGGTAATGGTAATAGTAATAGTAATCATAATCGTAATGGTAATTATAACTGTAATAGTGTTTTATCGTGTTTTATAAATTTCAATACATTCCTATTAAACAATTGATCAAAAAAAAAAATTCTCGGATAATTTCATTTTCAACGTTGTTTACTTGCAATTTTTAATCAAGATACAAATTGTATATTTTAATATAGAATATTAAATATTCTTAATTTTAAATAATATATATTTAAAAAATATAAAAAAAACCAAAAAAGTTATTTTGTTTAAATATTCAATCAAACATCATCTCAGTTTATCTTATTTGAATATTTTTTTTTCCCGGTTAGAATCGTGATTCTGTTCATAAATCAAACACTATTTCAATTGGTTCAAATATTTTATTTTAACACATTGTTTGAATAATCAAAATAAAAATTCCGCTTCAATTTAAAAAAAAAATAAAAAAAGAAAAGCAAATTTGATACATATCATGTGTCATTTCTTAATTATTTCAAGGAGTCTGTAATCCTTGTTCCCATAAATACCATATTTTTTTCTAATTTGGTTTCAAGCATATGCTTTAATAAACAGTTTGAAGTATTAACTGCTAATGGTCTTGTCATCCTTTTTATTATTAGCAAGTCACAAGTCACGGACAATCAATCTTGTGACTGAACAATAAGAACTCCAAATTTCTGGTTGACTTGCATACATTTGCAGGTAAAATCCTATCCAAAAGTAAATTGCCTCGGTATTAGCTCTAATGCCATTTTGAATAATCGCAAATATGAGCTGTTAGAGAGAGCTTGTAGGTTTGCGGGGATTAAAACATCAATATCGATGAAAATATTAATACATTAATGGTTGGGTAAAAAATGCTGAATGACGTGACAATGTTATATTAGTTTGAAACAAGACAAATTCATTAGATTATTAAGAATAAAAGCACAATTATACTGAGTCTTGAAGAATATGTCTTTAGAAAGAAATGCTTTCCGAGAGATATGTCTTCCGAAGAATATGATTGTCGAGGGATTAGTCTTTTTGAGGGATTAGAGTTAGCTAATTGTTTTATAGATAGCTAAAATTCTGTTGTAACGGAGGATTCTATTTTTTGGGGGAGAGTTAGAAGATTCTAGAGAGCTAAAGAGAGAATTTGAGAGATTTTCTTATTGTTCATCTCGTATTCCCAGAGTGTTATTTAGAGTTCTTGAGTGATTATCTTTTTCCTTGTACTTGATCGATTTTGATTCCAATAGAAAGAGAGTTTATTGTCTGTGCAAATTTTAGTACAATCAATTGGCGCCGTCTGTGAGAAACGATATAAAAAATTATGTTCCACAAAACACAAAATTTATGATCAATCATTCGAATTTTCTCTGAAATTCTCCAGTTTTGATGAGATTTTTGAGTTTTTTATTCGATTTTTGTTTTTTGCAATCTCCGTGATTTGTTATAACTCTCTTTCTTTGTGATTTTTCTTCGATCGAGTTTCTGAAGCAGAAAGAATTACAATGGCAAAGAAGAAAGGATCAATTAACTCTCATGATTCAATAGCTCAACCCGAGAACAATAACAAGGCAAGTCCAGAAGGTGATCTCGCTGCGAAGATGGATGTTATCCTCAGAGTGATCTGAGGATATGAAGGAAAGACTGATGCTCAAAATGCAAAAAAGGTTTAACAAAAATCTGGATGCCCTAGAACAAGAAAACAATATGATCAAAGCTCGGCTCAATAAAGATGACGATAAACCAGAAAAAGAAGAATACATAGAAGAGGAAGAAAATGAAAGCGAACAGAAAGAAAAAGCTGAAAATGAAAAGAAGAGGCAAGAAGATGCTTGCAATAAGGCGAAAGACAACAAGAAAAACAAGAAAATGAAGATCTCAGATACTGTTAGTTCTTGTACTAAGAACGGAGGAAAAAGTTTCGCCAGAGAGAAGAGGAACCAAAAAGCTTTGACAGAGAAGATTCAAGCAGAGACGAGGATGACGGGAAGAATGATGTTCGAAGGATTTAACGAAAGGCTGGTTGAAGAAGTGGCAAGAAGAATCGAAGGAGTCTGTATGCCATATCCAACGGATCAGGCAGCAACATCCATGAGAGGAATAACCAAGTTTCCATTCGCAGAGTGGATAGAAAAAGAAGAGAAGCCGAGGATTTTAATCCTCCCATGCTGGAGAAGTACGAAGGAAAAGGAGATCCAATGGTCCATTTATTGCATTTCAGACAAAGAATGTCTTTGGAGAGAATCTTAGAAGCCCTAACTTGCAAGCTGTTCACGACTACTTTCACTTGAAAAGCTTTTTCTTGGTTCAGTCAATTGTCCAAAGGATCAATTGGGAGTTTCGAATGTTTCGGGAGGAAGTTTCTTGAGCAATACCATAGCAACCGTCCTCAGCAAAAGTCGACGGCGGACCTACACATTGAGTAGCGGTATGATGAGTCACCAAGATGCTATCTGGAGAAATTCATGGAGTTGGCCAATCAAATCTTTGATTTGGATTCAAGGCAAGCAGCTAATCTGTTTGTTAGAAGCTTGGTTAAAGGATATCTGCTTCATGAAAGATTTTTGGAGTCCCTGCCATACGACTTGAATGAGATGAAAGCTAGAGCCAAAGGGATCCTTCGAGTCGTCGAAAATAGACAACAAGTTGTGAAAAAATGCGGCAATTACAGTATCGCAAAATAAATTAAGAACAAGAAACACAAGGGACAATGATTGAAGAACCATGTCTGAGGAGAGAATGATCAGACCGCCGAGAGATGAACCGAGAGGAAAAAAGAAGAAGGAAGAATTCAGAATATTCAGGCAATCCTACTAAGAGGTTCAAGACAGTGGATGATGATTTCGATTGTATCTTCAGCATTCCTTAGGGGGAGATTTTTGCTGAACTTAAAAATCATAATATATTCCGACAACCTAAGCCGTACAACATCCTGGAACATATGAAGGACAAAGCAAAATTCTGTTTTTTTCATAATGATTACGGTCATACCCTGGCTGCATGTAGAAGCTTCTACAATTAGATCAAAAGTATGATGAAGAAGGGGGAATTGCTGAAGTATTTGAAGAAAAAGATTCCCATAGGATTAAGAAGAGAATCTTGGAATTCCGAAGGACTAACAATCAAAGTAGCATCCGAAGGAACCTCCAAGGTCGCAAAGGCCGGAGGATCAGCTCAAAACCTCCGAATGGTATCTTATGTGAGGAGGACAACTGAAGAAAAGGAAAGAAAACAAAAAGTTTATGCTGCAAGAAGAACGGAAAGGAACTTGAGAACTTTAGCTCTTGGTCGATATGTATGCACTATTTCTAAAGAAGATGAGCGACGAAAATCAGTGCCAATCATCTTTACTGATGAGGATTTAGAGACTGTCAATCTTCCCCACGTTGATCCTTTGATAATCAAGTTGAGAATCGGAGATGTAATAGTCTCTTGAGTCTTAGTTGATAGAAGAGGAAGCATATATATCATCTTCTGGGAGGCTCTGTGAAGGATGGGAATCAACAAAGGATCATCTCCCAGGTGAAAACACAAATCCATGCCTTCGATGGAACAAAAGTCAAGCCAATTGGAATAGTAGTCCTACTTATTTATGTTGCAGATTGGATTCAGATGGTTACCTTCTTCATTGTCAATACTCCTTCGGTGGTGAACGTGATCATGGGCCGTGAATGGATTTATGCAATTAGAGGAGTGATGTTGACCTTACATCAAGTCTTAAGGTGCCAGTCCCCCGATGGACTATACACAATCGACATCAAAGGAGATCCTACCCAGAATCATAGGTGCTTCAACGTCAACACTGGAGGAAAGATTAAGAAGCTATTTGAAAGTCAGATTAAGAGGATGGAGAGAGGAAATGTGAAGATAGATGAAGAATTACTGAAGGATGAAGTCAAATAACAATCAACAGGGTACTTACCAGTATACTTCAAAAAGGTGGAAGAAGAAGTGGATGAGCTGGAAACTACTATTGAAGAACTCACATATGTCTCCTTAGATGAGAAGGATCCAAAAAAGAAAGTGTTGGTTGGTGCCTTGTTGAAGAGAGAAGAAAAAGAAGAATTGGCAAACTTTTTTCGAAAAAACAGAAACATTTTTGCTTGGTCTCATAAAGATATACCAGGGATAGATCCTTCGGAAGCTGAATATTGCCTAAACATAGATATGACATTTCCTCCGATCCTACAAAAACAAATAAGATTCGTTCCAAAAAGAAATAAAATCGTTGGTGATGAAGTAGATAGGTTGATGGAGATAGATGCCATAGAGCCTTGTCATTATTCTGAATGGTTATCCAATGTAGTGGCGGTGAAGAAAAAGGATGGCAAGTGGAGAGTCTATATTTACTTCACTAATCTTAACAAAGCATGCCCTAAGGATAGCTTCCCTTTGCCGAAGATAGATTAAGTTGTAGATGCAACTGTCAGATTTGAAAGAATGAGTTTCCTCGATGCTTATACAGGGTATAATCAGATCCGAATGAGCGAGAAGGATAGAATCCACATTGCTTTCATCACCAAGAGAGGGATTTAATATTATAAAGTGATGCCATTTGGGCTAAAGAATGCTGGAGCAACATACCAAAGACTAATCAACAAGATGTTCTCGAAGCTGATAGGGAAGATAGTCGAAGCATACATAGATGACATGGTAATTTAGAGCAGAAAAGCTCAAGATCATATTAAAGATGTAGAAGAAGTATTTAGAATCTTTCAGGAATTCAAGATGAAGCTTAATCCTCTTAAATGCTCTTTTGGAGTATTTTTCGAATAATTTTTGGGCCATGTAGTCAGCAAGAGAGGGATTGAACCAAGCCCAACTTAGATGAAGACTTTATCAGAAATAGAAGAGCCTAAAACGGTTTGGGACATCCAAAGCTTAGCAGGAAAGGTTGCTGCTCAAAGCCGATTCATTTCAAAGATGTCAGATAAGTGCAAAACCTTTTTTCGGAGCATTAAACAGTCGACGATGTTGGAATGGGGAGAAGAACAAAGCATGGCATTCAGAAAATTAAAGAGGTATCTAAGCATAGCCCTAATCCTCTCAGCTTCGAAGGAAGGAGAATATCTCTTTTTACATTTGGTAGTCTTAGAGGTGGCTGTAAGAGTGGTGTTACTAAGGGAAGAAGATAAAAAACAGAAGCATGTGTTCTACATGAGTAAAATGCTCCTAGATGCAAATATGAGGTATAGTACTATGGAGAAGATGCTCTTGGCTCTAGTAACAATGAAGAAGAAGCTCATGCATTATTTTGAGTTTCACACTATTCTGGTGATGACCAATTGTCCAATATGACAGATTTTGTCAAAACATGATCTATTGAGACGACTTACCAAATGGGCAATAGAGTTGGGGGTGTACGATATCCAATGTGCGCTTAGGAACGTGAAGAAAGGGCAAGTGTTGGCTGATTTTTTAGTCAAGATACAATCTTTCGAACCACTGGAAAGGAAGTAATGACTCTCTCAGAAGAAATAATGAAATGGGTGCTGAACACTAATGGAGCTTCGAAAAATGGAGTGGGAATTGTTATGGTGCTGGAAAATTTCTCTGGAGTCTTAATCGAAGAAGTAGTACGACTGGAGAAAGATTTGACTAATAATGAGGCAGAATATAAAGCACTAATCTATGGACAAGAGTTGGTAATAAAGTTGGGAGCACAATACTTAGAAGTGATTATAGATTCGGAATTGGTCTCCGGGCAATTGATAAGGACATTCAAAGCAAGGGACTCTCGGATGAAGCAATATTGCAACAAAGTTAGAATGATTATATCACAATTTAAAAGTTTGAAGGTGCGAGCCATGAAAAGATAACTGAATGCCTAGGCCAATGTATTAGCGAAATGAGCAGCTTATGGAGAATATGCTATGGAAGAGAATATGTGCATAAAGGAAGATAATTTCAAATAAGACCCTGAAAAGATAACTCTATAAGTAAATATGATAGATGTCTCTGGTGATCCTGAAGATGAGCATTGTTGGACGAAAGAGATAGGGGATTTTCTGCAAGAGTAAATCCTCCAAGAAAATAAAGTCAAGACAAGAAAAATAATAATGAGAGCTGCGAGATTTGCCATAGTGAGGGGAATATTATATAGAAAATATTTTTCCGAACCATTGTTGAGATGCATTTCGAAGGAAGAGGCAAAGGAAGTCCTAAACGGAATACACTCCAGGGTGTGTGGGAATCATTATGGAGGAAGGAGCTTGGCACATAAGGCGATAACGGTAGCTATTATTAGCCTCACATGATGCAAGATGCAAAGGAATATGCCAAGAAATGAGAGAAATTTCAAAAGCATGCTCCTCTGATTCGTCAACATTCCAAGCCATGTCATTCGGTGGTGAGCCCCTGGCCTTTCACACGATGGGGATTGGATATAATTGGAAACATTTTGACTGCCAAAGGAGGAAAATGCTTCGCACTACTAGCTACGGATTACTTTACCAACTAGGTTGAAGCCGAGGCATATTCAAATGTCACTACCAATGACGTGATAAATTTCATATAGAAGTACATCAAATGTAGGTTCGAAGTACCTAAGTCATTTACTATGGACAACGGAACGTAGTTCAATAACATGAAAATCGAAAGCTTTTGTGACATGTATGGAATCATAGTGAATTATTTACCAGTGTATCACCTTCAGGCGAATGGGATGGCTGAAGCGACGAACAAAATGATTGTGGGAAATATTTGGAGAAATTTGGAGGATAAGAAGGGAAAATGGCTTAAGGAGTTTCCAAAGGTTTTATGGGCCCAACAAACGACCAAAAAAAGGGTGACATATGAGTCTCCATTTGTTTTAGTGTTCATGACAGAAGCAGTTCTTTCGAGAAAAGCTGGGCTACCAACCTTGACAACTCTAGTTGATGAAAATATGGAAGAAAACCAATGGCAATTGACAAGAAATCTAGACTTGCTGGAAGAAATCAGAGAATGTGCTTAGAGCGGCTTATCAACAGAAAGCCAGAGCCTTTTATGATCAAAAGACAAATGTTAGAAGATTTGTGAAAGGAGAATGGGTGCTACAGAGGTTCCCAAAGGTGGTTCAAAAAGGAAAATTTGGAGAACAATAGGAAGGTCCATTCGAGATAAGGGAAGTGCTTGGCAAGGGAACATATAAGCTGACAAATGTAGAGAATAGGAAATAGGTACCTTGGACTTGGAATGCAATGTATTTGAGAAAATATTTTCTTTAAATGATAATGGTGAAAAGAGAGGGGGAACTGTACTCTTTTCTCAAGTTCAGTTTTCTCCCAATTAGGTTTCTTGGATTAGATTTTGACGAGACAGTAATTGAGGACCATTCAACTGA
>WUAT03011421.1:0-14538 GCA_010015005.3 Ulmus americana
TTGATCTTGGTCAAAACACCGCAAATTTTCAATCTTAGCCATTGATCATCGTCAAAACACTTTAAATTATCGATCTTGACCGTTGATATTGGTCAAAACAGTTTAAATAATTGACCATGACTGTTGAACATGGTCAAAACAGTTCAAATTATTGACGATAACTGTTGATCTTTGTCAAAAAACTTTAAATTATTGATCTTGGTCTGGACTCATCGAAAAGATGATATTGAGATCTTGGTCAAAATACATCAAATTGTCTATTTTGCGCGCTGATCTTGGTCAAAACACTTTAAATTATCGAACTTGGCCATTGATCTTGGTTAAAATGCATCAAAAAATACAATCTTGACCGTTGATCTTGCGCAAAAAAATTTAAATTATCGATCTTGACCATTGATCTGAGTCAAAACGCATCGAAAAGACAATCTTGACTATTGATCTTGGTGAAAACACATCAAATTATCAATCTCGACCATTTATCTTGGCCAAACCATTTCAAATTGTGGATCTTGACATTCATATTTGTCAAAAGACATTAAATTATCGATTTTGACCGTTGATCTTGGTCAAAATGCAACGAAAAGATGATATTGAACGTTAATCTTGGACAAAACAAATAAAATTGTCAATCTTGGTCAACACAAATCAAATTATTTATCTTAACCATTGATCTTGATCAAAACGCATCGAAAAGTCAATTTTGACCGTTAATCATGGTCAAAAAACATCCAATTGTCGATCTTAACCATTTATCTTGATTGAAACACATTATATTGTCAATCTTAACCGTTGATCTTGATAAAAACGCATCAAATTGTCGATCTTGACCATTGATTTCGATCAAAACACTTTGAATTTTTTATTTTGGCCATTGATCTTGGTTAAAACATTTTAAATTATCGATCTTTACCGTTGATCTTGGTCAAAACACCACAAATTCTCTATCTTGACCGCTGATCATGGTCAAAACACTTTAAATTATCAATCTTGACTGTCGATCTTGGTCAAAACAGTTTAAATTGTTGACCATGACCATTGACAAAATGCAACAAAAAAGATGATCTTGACCGTTGATCTTGCTCAAAACAATTTAAATAATCGATCTTGACCATTGATCTTAGTCAAAAAAGCATCGAAAAGACAATCTTGACTGTTGATCTTGGTGAAAACACATCAAATTATCAATCTTGATTGTTTATCTTCGCCAAACCACTTTAAATTGTGGATCTTGACTGTTGATCTTGGTCAAAACACTTTAAAATGTTGATCTTGACCGTTGATCTACAATCTTGAACATTGATCTTGGTCAAAACACATTAAATTGTCGATCTTGACCGTTGATCTGGTCAAAACACATCAAATTCTCTATCTTGACCGTTCATCTTGGTCGAAACACTTTAAATTATCGATCTTGACCATCGATCTTGGTCAAAACAGTTTAAATTATTGACAATGATCGTTGATCTTCATCAAAAAAAATTTAATTATCGATCTTGATTGTTGATCTTGGTTTGGACGTATCGAAAACGTGATCTTCGATCTTGATCAAAATACATCAAATTGTCTATTTTGACCATTGATCTTGGTCAAAACTTTAAATTATCGATCTAGGTCATTGATCTATTCAAAACAATTTAAATTATCGATCTTGACCATTGATCTTGGTCAAAAAGCATCGGCAAGGAAATCTTAATTGTTGATCTTGGTGAAAACACATCAAATTATAAATCTTGACCATTTATCTTCGCCAAACCACTTCAAATTGTGGATCTTGACCGTTGATCTTGGACAAAACACTTTAAATTGTTGATATTGACTGTTGATCTACGATCTTGAACCTTGATCTTGGTCAAAACACATCAAATTGTCGATCTTGATCAAAACACATCAAATTATCTATCTTGACCATTGATCTTTGGCAAAACGCATCGAAAAGTCGATCTTGACCGTTGATCTTGGTCAAAACACATCAAACTGTCAATCTTGACTGTTGATATTGATTGAAACACATCATATTAATGAGCTCGACCATTGATCTTTGTCAAAATGCGTTAAGTTGTCGATCTTGACCATTGATTTGGTCAAAACACTTTAAATTAATGATCTTTACTGTTGATCTTGGTCAAAACGCATCAAAAAGACGATCTTGATAGTCGATCTTGGTCGAAACACTTTTAATTATCGATCGTGACAGTTGATCTTAGTCAAAACACTTTAAAGTATTGATCTAGATTGTTGATCTATGTCAAAACGCATCGAAAAGACAATCTTTGACTGTTGATCATGGTCTCAACACATCAAATTGTTGATCTTGGCCAAAACACATCAAATTGTTTATCTCGACCATTGATCTATGTCATAACACTTTAAATTGTCAATATAGATTGTTGATCTTAGTCAAAAAGCATCGAAAAGATAATATTGACCGTTGATCTTGGTAAAAACATATCAAATTGTCAATTTTGACCGTTAATCCTGGCCAAAACATATCAAATTATCTCTCTTGACCGTTAATATAGGTCATAACTCATCGAATTGTCCATGTTCACCATTGATATTGGTCAAAAGGCATTGAAAAGATGATCTTAACCGTTGAAGGTGGTCAAAACACCGCAAATAGTCTATCTTGACCGTTGATTGTGGTCAAAACACTTTAAATTATCGACCTTGACCATTGATCTTGGTCAAAATAGTTTAAATTATTAACCATGACCATTGATCTTGGTCAAAAACTTTAAATTATCAATCTTGATCGTTTATCTTAGTCTGGGTGCATCAAAAAGATGATCTTGAGATCTTGGTCAAAATACATCAAATTGTCTATTTTGACCAATGATCTTGGTCAAAACACTTTCAATTATTGATCTTAGCTGTTGATCTTCGTTAAACCGCATAGAAAAGGCAATCTTAACTGTTGATCTTGGTGGAAACATATCAAATTATCAGTCTTGACCGTTTATCTTGGCAAAACCACTTCAAATTGTGGATCTTGACTGCTGATCTTGGTCAAAACACTTTAAATTGTCGATCTTGATTGTTGATCTACGATCTTGATCATTGATCTTGGTCAAAACACATCAAATTGTCGATCTTGATCGTCGATCTTAGTCAAAACACATCAAATTATCAATCTTGATCGTTGATCTTGGTCAAAACGCATCGAAAAGTCGATCTTGACCGTTGATCTTGGTCAAAACAAATCAAATTGTCGATCTTGAAACTTGATCTTGATTGAAACACATTATATTGACGATCTTGACCGTTGATCTTGGTCAAAATGCATCAAATTGTCGATCTTAATCGTTGATTTTAATCAAAACACATTAAATTATCGATTTTGACAGTTGATCTTCATTAAAACTTTTTAAATTATTGATCTTTACCGTTGATCTTGGTCAAACCACTTTAAATTATCGATCCTGGCCGTTGATTTTGGTCAAATCACTTTCAACTATCAATCTTGATCATAGTCAAAACGTATCAAAAAGACAATCTTGACAGTTGATCTTGGTCAAAAAACTTTAAATTATCACTCTTAATAGTTGATTTTGGTCAAAACACTTTAAATTATTGATATTGATTGTTGTTCTTGGTCAAAACGCATCGAAAAGACGATATTGACTGTTGATCTTTCTCTCAACACATCAAATTGTCGATCTTAGTCAAAACACATCAAATTTTTGATTTCGACCATCGATCTTAGTCAAAATACTTTAAATTGTCGATATTGATTGTTGATCTTAGTCAAAAAGCATCGTAAAGATAATCTTGACCGTTGATCTTGGTCAGAACATATCAAATTGTCAATTTTGATCATTAATCATGGCCAAAACACATCAAATTGTCTCTCTTGACCATTGATCTAGGTTATAACTCATCAAATTTTCCATCTTGACCGTTGATCTTGGTCAAAAAGTATCGAAAAGACTATCTTGACCATTGATCTTGGTCGAAACACTGCAAATTGCCTATCATAACCGTTGATCTTCATCAAAACACTTTAAATTATCAATCTTGACCATTGATCTTGGTCAAAACACTTTAAATTTTTGATCTTGACCATTGATTTATCAAGACATATCGAAAAGACGATCTTGAGATCATGGTCAAAACACATCAAATTATCAATCTTGACTGTTGATCTTGGTTAAAAAAATTTCAATTATCGATCTTTACTGTTGATATTTGTCAAAACGCATCGAAAAGACGATCTTAACCGTTGATCTTGGTCAAAACACATCGAATTGTCGAATTTGACCATTTATCGTAGCCAAAATACATCAAAATGTCGATCTTCACCGTTGATCTTTGTCAAAACGCATCAAAAAGATGATCTTGACCATTAATCTTTCTCAAAAGACATTAAACTGTCTATCTTGACAATTGATCTTTGTCAAAACTCATCAAAAAGACGATATTGACTGTTGATCTTTTTGAAAAGACATTAAATTTTGTATCTTGATCGTTGATCTTAGTAAAAAAACTTTAAATTATCGATTTTGACCTTTGATCTTGGTCAAAACAGTTTAAATTATTGACCATGACTATTGATCTTGGTCAACAAACTTTAAAATATCGATCTTGATCGTTGACCTTGGTATGGATGCATCAAAAAGATGATCTTGAGATCTTGGTCAAAATACATCAAATTGTCTATTTTAACCGTTGATCTTGATCAAAACACATCAAATTGTCGAATTTGACCTTTGATCCTAGCCAAAACACATCTAAATGTCAATCGTTAATGTTGATCTTGGTCAAAACTCATCAAATTTATTATCTTGACCGTTGATCTTGGTCAAAATGCATCAAAAAGATGATCTTGACCATTGATCTTTGTCCAAAGATATTAAATTGTCAATCTTGACCGTTGATCTTAGTCAAAAAAATTTCAATTCTTGATCTTGACCATTGATCTTGGTCAAAATAGTTTAAAATATTGACCATGACCGTTGTTCTTGGTCAAAAAACTTTAAATTATCGATCTTGTCTAGACACATCGAAAAGATGATCTTGAGATCTTGGTCAAAATACATCAAATGTCTATTTTGACCACTGATCTTGCTCAAAACAATTTAAATTATTGATCTTGACCATTGATCTTGGTCAAAACACTTTAAATTATCGATCTTGACCTTTAATCTTGGTCAAAATAGATCGAAAAAGACGATCTTAACCATTGAGCTTGGTTAAAACGCATCGAAAATAAAATCTTGATCGTTGATCTTGGTCAAACCACATCAACTTGGGGATCTTGACCGTTGATCTTTGTCAAAACACGTTAAATCATTGATCTTGACGTTGAACTTGGTCAAAACGCATTGAAACGACGATCTAGAACCTTGATATAGGTCAAAAGACATCAACTTGTTGATCTTGATCATTGATCTTGGTCAAAACACATCAAATTATTTATCTTGACCGTTGATCTTGGTCAAAACGCAATGAAAATTCGATCTTGACCATTGATCTTGGTCAAGACACATCAGATTGTTGATCTTGACCGTTGATATTTATTGAAACACATTATATTGTCGATCTTGACAGTTGATCTTGGTCAAAACGCATAGAATTGTCGATATTGACCGTTGATTTTGATCAAAACACTTTGAATTATTGATTTTGACCTTTGATCTTGGTTAAAACATTTTAAATTATTGATCTTTACTCTTGATCTTGGTCAATACACTTTAAATTATTGATCTTGACCATTGATTTTGGTCAAAAAAACTTTAATTTATCGATCTTGATCGTTGATCTTAGTCAAAATGCATCAAAAAGACGATCTTGACAGTTGATCGTGGTCAAAAAACTTTAAATTATTGATCTCGAATAGTGATCTTGGTCAAAACGCATTGAAAAGATGACATTGACTGTTGATCTTGGTCTCAACACATCAAATTGTCGATCTTGCCCAAAACACATCAAATTGTTGATCTTGACTTTTGATCTTAGTCAAAACATTGTAAATTGTCGACATTGACTGTAGATCTTAGTCAGAAAGCATCACAAAGATAATCTTGACCGTTGATCTTGATCAGAACATGTCAAATTCTCGATTTGACCCTTAATCTTGGCCAAACACATTAAATTATCTCTCTTGATCGTTGATCTAGGTTATAACTCATTGAATTGTCCATCTTGACTGTTGATCTTGGTCAAAACACATCAAAAAGACGATCTTGAAAGTTGATCTTGGTCAAAACACCTTAAATGATCTATCTTGACAGTTGATATTGGTCAAAACAGTTTAAATTATTAACCATGACCGTTGATCTTGGTCAAAACAGTTTAAACTATTGACCATGACCGTTGATCTTGGTAAAAAAAAACTTTAAATTATCTATCTTGACCGTTGATCTTGGTCTGAACGCATCGAAAAGTTGATCTTGAGATCTTGGTCAAAACAAATCAAATTATCTATCTTGACCATTGATCTTGGTTAAAACGCATCGAAAAGACGATCTTAATCGTTGATCTTGCTCAAAAAAATTTAAATTATCGATCTTCACCTTTGATCTTGGTCAAAACGCATTGAAATGAAAATATTAACCATTGATCTTGGTCAAAAATTTTAAATTGTCGATCTTGACAGTTGATCTTGGTCAAAACACATTAAATTATCGATCTTAACCGTTGATCTTGGTCAAAATACATTGAAAAGACAATCTTGAACGTTGATATTGGTCAAAACACATCAAATTATCGATCTTAACCATCGAACTTGGTCAAAACATATCTAATTATCTCTCTTGACTGTTGATTTTGGTCAAAACGCATCGAAAAGTCGATCTTGGTCAAAACACATCAAATTTTTGAACTTGACCGTTGATCTTGATTGAAACACATTATATTGTCCGTATTGACCATTGATCTTGGTCAAAACGCATTAAATTGTCGATCTTAACCATTGATTTTGATGAAAACACATTGAATTATCGATTTTGACCGTTGATCTAGGTTAAAAAAATTCAAATTTTCAATCTTTACCGTTGATCTTGGTTAAAACAATTTAAATTATTGATATTGACCATTGATTTTGATTAAAACACTTTAAATTATCAATCTTGACCGTTGATCTTGGTCAAAACGTATCAAAAAGATGATCTTGATAGTTGATCTTTGTCAAAACAATTTAAATTATCGATCTTGATAATTGATCTTAATCAAAAAACTTTAAATTATTGATCTTGATTGTTGATCTTGGTCAAAATGCATCAAAAAGACGATCTTAACTGTTAATCTTGGTCTCAACACATCAAATTGTCGATCTTGGCCAAAACACATCAAATTGTTGATTTTGACCGTTGATCTTAGTCTAAACACTTTAAATTGTCAATATTGATAGTTGATCTTAGTCAAAATGCATTGAAAAGATAATCTTGACTGTCGATCTTTGTCAGAACATATAAAATTGTCGATTTTGACCATTAATCCTAGCCCAAACATATCAAATTGTCTCTCTTGACTATTGATCTTGGTCATTACTCTTCGAATTGGCCATCTTGACCGTTGATCTTGGTCAAAATGCAACGAAAAAATAATATTGACTGTTGATCTTGGTCAGAACACCACAAATTATCTATCTTAACCATTGATCTTGGTCAAAACACTTTAAATTATCCATCTTGACCGTTGATCTTGGTCAAAATGCATCAAAAAGACGATCTTGACTGTCGTCTTTGTCAAAACACTTTAAATTATCGATCTTGACAGTTGATCTTAGGCCAAACACTTTAAATTATTGATCTTGGTCAAAACGCATCGAAAAGACGATCTTGACTATTGATATTGGTCTCAACACATCAAATTGTCAATCTTGGCCAAAACACATCAAATTGTTGATCTCGACCATTCATCTTAGTCAAAACACTTTAAATTGTCGATATTGACTGTTGATCGTAGTCAAAAAGCATCGCAAAGATAATCTTGACCGTTGATCATGCTTAAAAAAATTTAATTATCGATCTTGACCATTGATCTAGATCAAAATGCATCGAAAAGTCAATCTTGACCGTTGATCTAGGTGAAAAGACATCAAATTATTGATTTTGACCTTTTATCTTGGCCAAACCACATCAAATTGTGGATCTTGACCGTTGCTCTTGGTCAAAACACATTAAATTGTCGATATTGACTGTTGATCTTGCTTAAAATGCATTGAAAAGACGATCTTGAACGTTGATCTTGGTCAAAACACATCAAATTGTCGATCTTAACCATTGACCTTGGTCAAAACACATCTAATTATGTCTCTTGACTGTTGATCTTGGTCATAACGCATCGAAAAGTCGATCTTGACCATTGATCTTGGTCAAAACACATCAAATTTTCGAACTTGACTGTTGATCTTGATTGAAACACATTATATTGTCCATATTGACCATTGATCTTGGTCAAAACACATTAAATTGTCGATCTTAACCGTTGATTTTGATGAAAACACATTGAATTATCGATTTTGATCATTGATTTAGGTTAAAAAAATTCAAATTTTCAATCTTTACGGTTGATATTGGTTAAAACAATTTAAATTATTAATATTGACCGTTGATTTTGGTCAAAACACTTTAAATTATCAATCTTGACCGTTGATCTTGGTCAAAACGCATCGAAAAGATGATCTTGACGGTCGAATTTTGTCAAAACACTTTAAATTATCAATCTTGACCGTTGATCTTGGTCAAAACGCATCGAAAAGACGATCTTGACGGTCGAACTTTGTCAAAACACTTTAAATTATCAATCTTGATAGTTAATCTTAGTCAAAACGCTTTAAAGTATTGATCTTGATTGTTGATCTTGGTCAAAACGCATCGAAAAGCCGATCTTGACTATTGATATTTGTCTCAACACATCAAATTGTTGATCTTAGACAAAACACTTTAAATTATCGATATTGGCTATTGATCTTAGTCAAAAAGCATCGTAAAGATAATCTTGACCGTTAATCTTGGTCAGAAGAAGTCAAATTGTTGATCTTGACCATTAATCTTGGCCAAAACACATCAACTTGTCTCTCTTGACCGTTGTAACTCATCGAATTGTACATTTTGTACGTTGATCTTGGTCAAAACGCATCGATAAGACGATCTGGACCGTTGATCTTGGTCAAAACACCGTAAATTATATATCTTGACCGTTGATCTCGGAAAAACAACATTAAATTATCGATCTTGACTGTTGATCTTGATCAAAACAATTTAAATTATTGACCATGACTGTTGATCTTGGTCAAAAAATATTAAATTATCGATCTTGATCGTTGATCTTGGTTTGGATGTATCAAAAAGATAATCTCGAGATCTTGGTCAAAATACATCAAATTGTCTATTTTGACCGTTGATCTTGGTCAAAACACTATAAATTATTGATGTTGGTCGTTGATCTTGGTCAAAACACATTGAAAAATATGATCTTGACCGTTGATCTTGCATAAAACAATTTAAATTATCAATCTTGGCCGTTGATCTGGGTCAAAACGCATCGAAATGAAAATCTTGACCGTGATCTTGGTGAAAAGACATCAAATTATCGATCTTGACCGTTTATATTGGCCAAACCACATTAAATTGTGGATCTTGATCATTGATCTTGGTCAAAACATATTAAATTGTCGATCATGACCATTGATCTTAGTCAAAATGCATTGAAAAGACTATCTTGAACGTTGATCTGGGTCAGAACACATCAAATTGTTGATCTTAACTGTTGATCTTGGACGAAACACATCTAATTATATCTCTTGATTATTGATCATGGTTAAAACGCATCGAAAAGTCGATCTTGACCGTTGATCTTGATTGAAACACATTATATTGTCGATCTCGACCGTTGATCATGGTCAAAAAGCATCAAATTGTCGATCTTGACCATGGATTTTGATCAAATAACATTGAATTATCAATTTTGACCATTGATCTAGGTTAAAAAATTTCAAATTATTGATCTTGGTCAAAAAATTTTAATTATCGAAATTGACCATTGATTTTGGTTAAAACACTTTAAATTATCGATCTTGACCATTGATCTTGGTCAAAATGCATCAAAAAGACGATCTTGACAGTCGATCTTTGCCAAAACACTTTAAACTATTGATCTTCACAGTTGATCTTAGTTAAAACACGATAAATTGATCTTGATTGTTGATCTTGGTCAAAATGCATCGAAAAGACGATCTTGATTGTTAATCTTGGTCTCAACACATCAAATTTTTGATCTTGGTCAAAACACATCAAATTGTTGATTTCGATAGTTGATCTTAGTCAAAACACTTTAAATTGTCAATATTAACAGTTGATCTTAGTCAAAACGCATCGAAAAGATAATCTTGATTGTTGATCTTTGTCAGAACATATCAAATTGTCAATTTTGACCGTTAATCCTGGCCAAAACATATCAAATTGTCTCTCTTGACCGTTGATCTAGGTCATTACTCTTCAAATTTTCCATCTTGACCGTTGATGTTGGTCAAAATGCATCAAAAAAATTATCTTGATCGTTGATCTTGGTCAAAACACTGCAAATTGTCTATCTTGACCATTGATCTTAGTCAAAACACTCTAAATTATAAATCTTGACCGTTGATCTTGCTTAAGACAATATAAATTATCGATCTTAGCCGTTGATCTTAGTCAAAACACATTGAAACGAAAGTCTTGATCGTTGATCTTGGTGAAAAGACATCAAATTATCGATCTTGATCATTTATCTTGGCCAAACCACATCAAATTATGGATGTTGACCATTGATCTTGGTCAAAACACATTAAATTGTCGATCTTGACCATTGATCTTGGTCAAAATGCATTGAAAAGACGATCTTAAACGTTGATCTTGGTCAGAATACATCAAATTGTCGATCTTAACCGTTGATCTTGGTCAAAACACATCTAATTATCTCTCTTGACCGTTGATCTTGGTCAAAACGCATCGAAAAGTCGATCTTGACCGTTGATCTTGGTCAAAACACATCATATTGTCAAACTTGACCGTTGATCTTGATTGAAACACATTATATTGTAAATCTTGACCGTTGATCTTGGTCAAAACACATCGAATTGTTGATCTTGATAGTTGATTTTGATCAAATCACATTGTCTTATCAATTTTGTCTGTTGATCTAGGTTAAAAAATTTCTAATTATCGATCTTTACCGTTGATCTTGGTCAAAAAAGTTAAATTATCGATATTGACCGTTGATTTTGGTCCAAACACTTTAAATTATTGATCTTGACCGTTGATCTTGGTCAGAACGCATCAAAAAGATGAAGTCGATCTTTGTCAAAACACTTTAAATTATCAATCTTGACAGTTGATCTTAGTTAAAACACTTTAAATTATTGATCTTGATTGTTGATCTTGGTCAAAATGCATTGAAAAGACGATCTTGACTGTTAATCTTGGTCTCAACACATCAAATTGTCGATCTTGGCCAAAACACATTAAATTGTTGATTTCGACCATTGATCTTAGTCAAAACACTTTAAATTGTCAATATTGACAGTTGATCTTAGTCAAAACGCATCGAAAAGATAATCTTGACCGTTGATCTTTGTCATAACATATCAAATTGTCAATTTTAACTGTGAATCCTGGAAAAAACATATCAAATTGTCTCTCTTGACCGTTGATCTAGGTCATTACTCTTCGAATTGTCGATCTTGACCATTGATGTTGGTCAAAATGCATCGAAAAAATTATCTTGATTGTTGATCTTGACGGTTGATCTTATTCAAAACACTTTAAATTATCGATCTTGACCGTTGATCTTAGTCAAAATACTTTAAATTATTGATATTGATTGTTGATCTTGGTCAAAATGCATCAAAAAGACGATCTTGACTATTAATCTTGGTCTCAACACATCAAATTGTCGATATTGGCCAAACAAATCAAATTGTTGATTTTGACTGTTGATATTTGTCAAAACACTTTAAATTGTCAATATTGACAGTTGATCTTAGTCAAAATGCATCGAATAGATAATATGGACCGTTGATCTTTGTCAGAACATATCAAATTATCTATTTTGACAGTTAATCCTGGCCAAAATTTGATCTAGGTCATTACTCTTCGAATTTTCCATCTTGACCGTTGATCTTGGTCAAAATGCATCAAGAAAATTATCTTGACCGTTGATCTTAGTCAAAACACCGCAAATTGTCTATCTTGACCGTTGATCTTGGTCAAAACACTTTAAATTATCAATCTTGACCGTTGATCTTTGTCAAAACACTTTAAATTATTGACCATGACTGTTCCTCTTGGTCAAAAAACTTTAAATATTCAATCTTGATTGATGATCTTGGTCTGGACGCAACGAAAAGATGATCTTGAGATCTTGGTCAAAATACATCAAATTTTCTATTTTGACCATTGATCTTGCTCAAAACACTTTAAATTATCGATATTGGCAGTTGATATTGGTAAAAATGCATCGAAAAAGAAGATATTAACCGTTGATCTTGCTCAAAATAATTTAAATTATCGATCTTGACAATTGATTTTTGTCAAAACACAACGAAAATACAATCTTAACTGTTGATCTTGGTGAAAACACATCAAATTATCAATCTTGACCGTTTCTCTTGGCCAAACCACTTCAAATTTTGGATCTTGACCGTTGATCTTTGTCAAAACACTTTTAATTGTTGATCTTGACTGTTGTTCTACAATCTTGAACCTTGATCTTGGTCAAAACACATCAAATTGTCGATCTTAACCGTCGATCTTAGTCAAAAGACATTAAAATATCTATCTTGACCGTTGATCTTGGTCAAAACGTAGCAAAACGTCGATCTTGACCGTTGATCTTGGTCAAAACACATGAAAATGTTGATATTGACAATTGATCTTGATTGAAGCAAATTATATTGGCGATCTTGACTGTTGATCTTGGTCAAAATGCATCAAATTTTCAATCTTGATCGTTGATTTTGATTACAACACTTTAAATTTTTTATTTTGACCTTTGTTCTTTGTTAAAACTTTTTTAATTATTGATATGTACCATTGATCTTGGTCCAAACACTTTAAATTATCGATATTGACTGTTGATTTTGGGCAAAACACTTTAAATTATCAATCTTGACTATTGATCTTAATCAAAACGCATCAAAAAGATGATCTTGACAGTTGATCTTGGTCAAAACACTTTAAATTATTGCTCTTGATAGTTGATCTTGGTCAAAACACTTTAAACTATTGATCTTGGTCAAAACGCAAGTAAAAGACGATCTTGACTGTTGATCTGCATATCAACACATCAAATTGTCGATCATGGCCAAAACACACCAAATTGTTGATATCGACCATTGATCTTAGTCAAAACACTTTAAATTGTCGATATTTACTGTTGATCTTAGTCAAAAAGCATCGCAAAGATAATCTTGATCGCTGATCTTGGCCAGAACATATCAAATTATAGATTTTGACTGTTAATCCTGGCCAAAACACATCAAATTGTCTCTCTTAACCGTTGATCTAGGTCATAACTCATTGAATTTCCCATCTTGACTGTTGATCTTAGACAAAAGAATCGAAAAGATGATCTTGACCGTTGATCGTGGTCAAAACACCGCAAATTATCTATCTTAACCGCTAATCTTGGTCAAAACACTTTAAATTATCGATCTTGACCGTTGCTCTTGATCAAAACAATTTAAATTATTGACCATGACCGTTTATCTTGGTCAAAAAACTTTAAATTATTGATCTTTATTGTTGATTTTTGTCTAGACGCATCGAAAATTTGATCTTGAGATCTTGGCAAAAATACAAAAAATTGTCTACTTTGACTGTAGATCTTGTTCAAAACACTTTAAATTATTGATCTTGGTCAAAACGCATCGAAAAAGATGATCTTGACTATTGATCTTGCTCTAAAAAATTTAAATTCTCTATCTTTACCATTGAACTTGGTCAAAACGCATCGAAAAGACAATCTTGATTGTTGACATTAGTGAAAACACATCAAATTATCAATCTTGACCGTTTATCTTGGCCAAACTACTTCAAATTATGGATCTTAACCGTTGATCTTGGTCAAAACACTTTAAATTGTCTATCTTGACTGTTGATCTTCGATCTTGAACCTTGATCTTGGTCAAAACACATCATATGGTCGATCTTGACCGTCGATCTTAGTCAAAACACATCAAAATTATCTATCTTGACCGTTGATCTTGGTCAAAACACATCGAAAAGTCGATCTTGACCATTGATCTTGGCAAAAATATATCAAAAAGACGATCTTGACCATTGATCTTTGTCCAAAGAATTAAATTGTCTATCTTAACCGTAGATCTTAGTTAAAAAAAAAATTAATTATCGATCTTGACCGTTGATCTTGGTCAAAACAGTTGAAATTATTGACCATGACCGTTGATCTTGGTCAAAAAAATTTAACCTATCGATCTTGATCGTTGATCTTGGTCTAGACGCATCAAAAAGATGATCTTGAGATCTTGGTCAAAATACATCAAATTGTCTATTTTGACCGTTGATCTTGGTCAAAACACTATAAATTATTGATGTT
>WUAT03011640.1:0-14534 GCA_010015005.3 Ulmus americana
TAGTTTGTGTGGTAGACCCTGCAGGTAAGAAACCCCTGCAACGATGATTCTGATGGATGGATGCAGGCTGATGTGGAAGGATGGGGGTGGACATGGAAATATGTTAAAAGTGTAAGAAATGTGTGTTCTGCAATATGTTTTAAACTGTTGTTTAATTATGTTTAAAGTAAGGTTTGTATATATAAGTACATCTGCAGAATACTACTATAAGTTTATGTTTTTCCGCTGTTTTTACGAAGGCTTAGACAAATAGTTTTCGTAAAATGTTTTCAAGTTGGTTTTATGATTTTGGGAAAAGTTTCGAAAGGGGTTCACGTTTTTAACCCTAAGGATTTCGAATTATTGCAAAGGTATTTTAAATCTAAAAATCATTTGATTTTATTAAATATTTTCAAATTAAGATTTGATTAAGTTGTTTATATATTTTACGATTCGAATCGATAAAGGAATTTAAAAAAAAAAAATTATTCCGAAATTTTACGAACGGTTTAATTAAGGTTTTAATAGAAATGTGACGTAAGTCGGGGCCTACAGAGGTCGGGTCCTGACAAGAAGGTACTTGCAAAGAAACTCAAAAATTCATAGGAAAAAGGGTTCGTTCAAGTTCTAATAGCTTCGAAGAATTGGCAAAACTCGCCGACCTCATCTGTTGACGACGAAAGAGACAAAGCGGTTGACCATTCCTCTGATTTTGTAAATTTCGATGGTTGTGCACAACACCCAGCAATGACTATGATTTCCAGATATAGCATCACAACTTCTGAACCAGCGGCATAAGTTGCAATTGCCTGTGGCAAGTTAGGCAACCTCCTGTCGCAAGATTTTCACTCCACGTCGATTCTTGAGCTACCCGACGCAGCTTTATCTACTGGGGCTACCCAAGGCAGCGATGTTTGTTCACGGATTTCTCTGTCTTCAATGGCGATGATGATGACTTCCAACAATGGCAGCGAACTCCAGACGTTTGATCTCCAAGCGGCCCAAATGGTAGAAATCTCCACAATTGATCATCATCTACTTTCTTCCTTTGGAACCTTAAAGAAAGATTTCGGCCTTGATTTTCTAAGCCCAACTCAGGCCCAACTGTGTACAGACCCATAACAGAGCTAGGAGGAGATAGGCTCATTTCTTCCCAATGCACTTCATCAAGTTCAACCTATTGTTAGTTCTAAAAATAGGCCCATTTTGCCCAAAGATCAAACCACAACACTTACCCATATGATGAAATTTGTAGCCGATTGGTTTGATTTTACGGAAAAAGAAAATGATCCTTGTGATGATTTAGGAGATGTGGTTACTAATTGTGGGAATAGTGCTCAAGAGAAGGTTGTAGATTGCCTTGAGATAGTTACAATTGAAGTACCAACAATTGAGCAAACAAATTTTGACGATTTAGTGGTAAAACCACATATTTTGGTTGGCCAATTTGTTGGTATATTGGGCCTTCGGCTTGAGGATTTCAAGTTCAAAGGAGTTACGAAGCGTTAATGGTGAATTGCTTGGACATTCTCGGTATTTCATTGCCCAATTGCTATAGTGCCATTGTGGATTTGAATTGACCTACGGAGAGACTTTTCGATTGGGGTCTACCACTCCCACAAGACTAATAAGGGTTTTCTCTTTGGTGATTTTTCAGAGCTCCCTTCATTTATTGTTTCCTCTATTTATGTCGCTTGCTACAACATATTCATCTTCCAAGTGCTTCAACTGAACTCGAGGACGAGTTCTTTTAATAGGCAGGGTGAATTAATGTAGGAGAAATAATCTAGAAGTAAAAGAATAATCTAGTTGGTTATTTTCCTATTATTTGGTTTATTTTCTATTATTTTTATTATGATATCATTTTAGTGTGAGACAATATAAGCCTAAGGAAGGAATGTAATGGGGAGATTTTGATAGATTGAAAATAGAAAACAGAGTGTTATCTCCAATTTTGGGGGTTTCCCCTTGTTTTCCATGGCTTTGGCTTTTCCATAGCTTTCTCTTGCATCAGGCTTTTATTGGGCCTCGAGTTAAAGGCCCATGTTTTTCCTGCACATTTGAATGAGATTTATATTGATGAAATGGTAAATTAGTTTTGACACTCCAATTGTGATTAAACAAAAATGACATTTTTAAACCAAAAATATTCTTGATTAATTCATTAAAAATACATTCAACCGTCGCTAATAACCAATTTGTGATTGGGTAAATTAGAGTTAGAGAATGTAATTAGGCCCTCTTTGTATGGAAGTTAGTTTCTTGCAGTTATAGCAATTATTTCTATTTGTAATTAATTGTTACTTTTCAGTTGTATCTTCTTTAGATTTTCTTGTTATTCCTTACTCTATATAAAGGACTTAGTTGTATTGAGTTCATTATCTGATTCAATCAAAGTCTTCTTTCTACTCCATTCTTACTTTTCTCTCTCTCTCACAATTCTAACTTTGCTCGACGCTACTGAGATGGATGACGAATGGCCAACAAAGAACAAGTGAAGTACAAGGAAGATGACACCTCAAGGTAGATGAATGCAAACACCAAGTCATTGGAGCCAAAAACAACAACTAAAGCCTTAGCTGAAACGATTTGTTTTGGTTATATATGTAGGAAATGTTTTTAAAGGTTTCTAAGGAGATAAAGGCACAGTAACTTCTTTTGATTTAAATGGATTTTTTAAATAAAAAATTAAATAATAATAATAATAACAAGAAAAGAAGAAAAACAGTAAAACTAGAAATGGTGCATTTAAGAAAGTAGTATTTTAGCTTTATTTAGTTTTCTTTATAATTTGGTTATTTCAAAAATTTGTCAAAAATTTAATAAATGGGTAGAATATTATTTTTTTGAAAAAATATTGGTAAAAATAAATATCTTAGAAAATTTAGATATGGTAGAGAAAATGATAGAAAATTTTAGAAGAAAAACCCTAGAATAAAATAAATTGCATTTAGAGGGCTAAACGCAAGTTATAGGGGCTTAAATGAAAGAAAGATTATAACCTAAGGTTAAAATGTAATTTTTGTAAAAAATAGACGAAATAAGGTAAATAAACAATCTGGTTTAGGCTTGGCTCTTTGGGCAAGTAGTTTAAGAAAAGCTTTGAGACTTTCACCATATGTGTCTGGGAAGCCTTGAGCTTGAGGAACTGCATGGTACATGGTTCTCTTTTCAGACTAGATGGAGACGAGCTTGAGAAGATGCCCATTGTTCTGGAGGAATTCGAAAAAGCCCGAGCTGTTGCTGCTGTTTCAGCACTTCTACACCAGAAAACTAGCAATAGCTGCTGGAAGAAACCATTGGCTGGTCACTACAGGCTCGACGTCGACACCAATTTCTCTAAGGCATCTCTTCGTTTTGGTACAAGAGCTGTTTTACGTGATTACCTGGGTGAGATTGTAGCAGCTGCATGCTGGCCTGAAGTAGAAGCTGGGTCGGTGGGCCAAGGAGAGTTATAGGATATGATGTTGGGCTTGAACTTGGTTTCCAGTCTTGTGCTTGCAGGCATTTTGGTTTGTAGTGATCCTAAGGTTGAAGTATCCAAAATTAATTCCCCTCTCACCCCAGCTAATGAAGAAGGTTTTTTAATTGAGGAGATAAAACAACAATGTAAGAATTTAAATGTCCTCTCTGTTCGTTGTGTTTTCTGTTCTTGTAATACTATTGCTCATGCTCTTACATGACATGCGCTCAATATTCCTACTTCTATTATGTGGTATCTGCTTTGGTTGTTCCTTCTTGACTCATTCAAACCGCATTAGAGGATGTATCCACTCATTCTTAATCTATAATATATGAAGTTTCCGGTAAAAATAAAAGGTCACTACAACAAAATTGCCTTTTCACAACTGAGATTTTACAACAGGCATAAATTAATGTTGTGATTATTGGTTTTTAACAAGAGAAATTAATTTCCTGTTGTTACATGTCTTGTTATCATGTGTTTGACAACGTGCAAAAGTTAGATGTTGTTAAAGGATTATTTTACAACTTGCATTGATTCATTGTTAAAAGCATATTTTAACAATAATTAACAATGAGTAGATGCATGTTGTTAATTATTTTTACAACATACCAATGCATGTTGTTAGTTATTTTTACAACAGACCAATGCTTGTTGTTGAATATCTTGTATTGACAAATAAACAATAGTGTGTTTTTAAATTTGTAATAATAATTTTTTAATATATATAATTTTATCATTCGGGCATTTTTGTTCAATGGCGCCTTTTTTTTATAGCAAATTTTACAATTCTATCTATAATGTAATTTAACCAAGGAATTAAATAAATGAGAATTAAATTTTTAATATTTCATACTACAAACCTATTGGGTTGAAACCCTTTTAGATATATAGATACTAAAAGCTTAAACTATAAACTTCTGTACTTTCAAACATCAAACCCTTGTTTCTAATGTAAAAGCTCAGCATCACTCAAGCTGAAATCCCAACATTTTTTTTCAAAATTGCTGCCCTCTCTTTCTTCAAGTAAGATTCACTTTTCTTGCTCTATTTCTCTCTTTGTTTGGCCTCTTAGCACTCAATCAAGAGCCACTATCAGCAGCTCACTTGCAGAAATGTCAGATAATGGAGGTACCCATAAGACCAAATCAATAGGGATTGTTTCAATTTCCTTTTCTTGAAATGCTGAAACTTTCTTGCAGAGTTTGAATTTTATTTTCCTAATCTCTCTCTCTGATTCAGGTGTTAGAAATTTTTGGGTAAAACAGAGACCATGCTATTTAGTGAGGTAATATTTTTGTTAGAATTGATTAATATGTTGGCCAAATCAATTGACTTTCCTAATCCTAAAAATTTCGCTGTAGCAAGTTGTAATGTAGGAACTAGTTGATTAAGTCTAATGAGTGTCTTTAATAATATATAATTATTTATCCACAAACCCATTTTTATTGGCATAACTACTTTGTTTTCGGTACAAGACAGGGGTGAAAGAGACACATTATTGCCTTTCTAATTTTATTTGAAATTGCAAATCCTTGGCTTTGTACAAGCCTATAATTATTTAATCACACCAAAAGCTTGTAACGTGATTTCTTTATATATATACGATTTCTCTCTTTATCAAAAAAAATAATAATTTGTGAGTGTTTATATATATATTTTTAGAAGTTTCCACCTTTCTTATTTATCAAGTTCTAACTTTTCCAAAAAAATAAAAAAAACTCCATTATGACTTTTAATTTTAATTTTTGATTAATGTCAATACTAGTGGTGTGTTGTGTACAATTTAAAAAAGACGTATAAAATGGGTTTGCTTCGATTTTATTGTTCTAAAATCCTAAAGATTTCTTTTACTAATTCCATTGACTTTTCTAATCTCTCTCACAGTGTTAGCATTTATTGGGTAGATCAAAGACATTCTCTTTAGTGAGGTATTTGCTCCTTAGTGATGTATTTTTTGTTAAAATTGTTAGACATGTGTGTTTAGAATTAATTAATTTCATATTGTGACTATGGTCTATTTATTAGATATATATTCTATTTAGAATTCTCTAATTTCATGTTGTTTCTATGGGTTTTTTATTTTTTATTTTTTATATAATATATTCCTTATGATGTTGTAATCCCACTCACCATTTTGTCTTATGTGGTTGAATGATTTATTGTGTAACTTTGATTTCCTTTAATGACATATTTTATAGTATTGAAAAACAATTTGTGCTAACTTGAACTGACACTACAACCACATTGTAAAGACAAAGTCATCAAGTAAGAGGTGTTTGTATTGTGAAAACTCAACTTAAAACTAATATCAGAGTATTCTTTAAAATCTGGATGAGAAAATTGAGTTTATGTCACATGGTTTAATTGACTTCAATTTATTTACTTGATAGAATTTTTTATTAATTACAATAGGATTTTCTCTTTTTTTAAGTGTGACATCTTGTTTATATTCATTCACAATAGTAAATCAGACTTAGTTTAGGATGAAGACAATGTACATTGGACTTACTTTCAAAAGAAGAAAAAAAAAACATTAGGCTTTAGAGATAACTTTTAACACAAAAACATACATAATAAGTTTTTCAAAATCTTGTTTATACAGACTAGTTTGGAATAAATACCCATATTTGATGATGTTCTAGATATTCTAGTACCGAATATATACCCGTTTATACTAGACTAGTTTCAAATTCCTGTTTATAGATGCCATATGAAATCCACATAAGAAGATTTCCATGCTATGGATTAACTCAATCATGTCCATCCAATGTCGTAGAAAATTAATTTCAATTTATAACTTGAATATATATGTGTGTGTATAATTAGTTTAACTATATCATTTACTAAAAAAAAAAATCAGGTTGTATTTAGCATAAAAATCAGGTTGTATTTAGCATAAAATGCTTTATTCTTTACTTTGTTGCAGGTACTAAAAGTCTATAGTATTTCAACAAGATGGATGAAGGGGAAGTAAGTTCTCTTAATTTCCCCATTTCAGCTTTAAGTGTTTCCTTACACATAAATTCTCATTGCAGTCATTAATTTACAGGCTTCAAAACAAGCTGAGAAAATAGCAAAAAAACAACGTCGTGCTTTAATTGCCGCTGTTACACGTTCAAGGGATGAAGGACTTACAATTAGGACTGGAGAAAGAAATGTGCAGAGACAGCAAGAACCTTCTAATGAAGTCAACTCACAGCCACCAAATGTAGCTGGCAGTAAGGGGAAAAAAAAGCGAGGCCCAACTAGAATGGGGATGATACCTTCACGTATCAATCTTACCTTTAATGAAAGGGGCCAACCTGTGGGAAACAATTCAGCCAAACTTTCTTCATATCTTGGGGTCATAACACGAGAGCATATACCTATTGTAATTGGCAATTGGAAACAAATTGATGAAGAGAAGAAGGAGTTATTGCAGTTAGTTCAGGTTAGTTTTCATAATTTGTAAGATATTTTCTCTCATATTATTAGTAGGAAGGAGTTAAAATGTTGATTATATGCTAACATTGTTATGAACCCCAAAAAAACAGAAAAGATTTGTTTGGGACGGTGATCATAAAGACATCATTTTTAAAATGTTGAATAATTCTTTGAGGTTATACAAATCAAATATCACATCCCAAATAACTCATGCAAACAAAGTAGCAGATGGATCTCCTGCACTAACCCTCATTAGGCCACAAAATGTAAGCTCACCGAAAGAATGGGCAGCCTTTGTGAAGAAAAGACTTTCAGCTGAATATCAAGTAAGTAAAAGTATTGTGCATCATGGATGAAATTGTTCAAATCATTAATTTTGATTCTTTTTTCAAAAGGAGATAATATTGATTCTTATTACCCATAATTAATTTTTGTTTCATAGGCTAAAAGTTAAAAGTTTAGGGCAATGAGAAAGAAGCAAAAAGCTTCTGTATACAATGAGTCGAAAAGGATATGCTCGTGTTGAGGATGAAATGGTTTGACTTTAGTATTTATTTGTGAAGTACATTATAGTTCTTTCAGAAAGGAAAAACTTATATATTGTTGAACTTATGTTTGGTTAGAAAAGGGAGAGTAACCTAACAGAGATACCAAGAGAGGTTGTGTGGACAAAAGGGCATCTCAAGAAAAATGGACAACCTATCAATGAAGCTGTGAGTGAGACATTGGTATGTATATGGCTTTGCATTTTTTTTTTTCATATTAGAGATATATTTTTTCTTTCGTAGAAATATTTTAAGATTTCTTTTATATTAATTCTTAGCTTCTTGGTTACATAGGAAATGATCAACAAAATTACTGAAGAAAATAGGAATACATCAGCCAATATAGATGAAGATGTTATTGCACAAGTACTTGGACCTGAACGTCGTGGAAGTGTTCGGGGAATGGGGCTAGGGGCTACACCATCTCGAGTAAAGGCACAAGCTCAATGTAATGTAAGGGTGAAGGAACTTGAAACTAAGCTTCATGAGCAAAATGAGAAGATGACTAGACTTGAAGAAAAGTTTGACAAAGTGGCTACAATGATTCTCAAACAGCAGGTAAACAACTAAAAATATCACTATTGTGTGAATAATAAAAATTCATCTTTTTCATTTAACATTACTTGAAATTTTTATTCATTGCTCATATAGGGTCAAAATAAAGGATCTGATGATGTATTGAGCTCACTGTAGGGACACCACAAGTAAATTTTTTTCATTTTCTATTACATTAATTTGTAATACAATAACCCAATAATTTTCTTTTTATTACTTTTTGTACTTGATGTAGTCACATAATGATAGTGCTCCAACACTTGAGAATGCAAAAGTTCAAATTCTACATTGGTATGTCTTTGACATTGAAGAAGTTGTGGCTGAAGGGAAAATTGCATCAATTGACCCAACAACAAAAGTTCATCATATGCCTTTAGGTAGAGATTGCTGGAAAGTTTGGGTTGACGTAGTGAACAATCCAAATGTTAACATGTATAGGCCTACAGATGAGCATAAGCTGCTCAAAGATGCATTGGGGAGTACTATTGCATGGCCAAAAAGCTGTATCAAATTAGTATGACAAAGGTATAAATGCTTCTTGTTTTAAAAAAATATGATGTTGATTTTTTTATTCCATAATTGATTACATAGTGCAATTCATAAATATAAATTTCTTTATCTTATTTGTTTTGTTTTTGCAGGTCAGTAATGGATCATGTTGAAGAGTGTGAAATGGTATCTTTTTGTGAACAAAACTACTTATTTTATCTTTTGTATATCCTTATCAATACTACTTTGGATATTTGACTATATATTTGGCAAATGTACTGAAACTTGGATGTATATAAAACTTTGATATATATATTTAATGTCTAATATATATATATAAGAAATAGAGATTTCCTTGTGTTGTATGTAACAATATTGAAAAAAGGAAAATAAACTTGCTACTTGTTATATCCTAAAACAATAGTCAATTGTTCGTTGTTATATCATACAACAACATGTCTTTAGTTTGTTATTATTAAGTAATTTCTGACATGCCAAATTACCTTGTCATATCCTATCAAACCATGTTCTTTCTACTTGTTATATTATATAACAATGCATCAATGTTTGTTGTTGTATCGTACAATAATCCTCTTTAACAATAGGTTCCTGCTCGTTGTTATAACCTTCAATAACATGCATGTGCTTGTAGTTACAAGATTTAAAAGGAATTTTCTACTTACAACATGAAATGCATGTTTTTAAATATTAATTCAACATCGAAGTTCTGTATTTTTACAATAGACAAAGTGTATGTTGTTAGAAGTTTGGACTTTCAACAACATCGTGATAGACAATACTGGATATGTTTGTTGTTAAAATAATTTAACAACGAACATTGCTCGTTATTAAAAGGGTTTTTTGTTGTAGTGGTAGTACATAATAGTTATAAAACTATTAAATGAAATGAATGGCTTTTATATTGTAAATATAGAATAACAAACTTAAGATTAGCAGTAGTAATTACTAATTTACAAAAAAATCAAAATAAATGTTGAGTAGGTTTAAAATTTATTAGAAATTGATTAAGGATAATTAATTTCTAATAAGGCAATAATTAAGGGATAAATCAATTTAAAAACCTAATTAATCACTAATTAACAACAATTAAGTTAGAAAGTGATTAAATAACTTAGAAACAGTTAATCGTTAATCAAACACAATTAATTAAGAGAATCAACTTTAATTAGAGAAACTAAATTAAAGTTAAATAATTATTTAATTAAATTATAATTAATTTAGCAATTACAGCCTTGTAATCATGTCACTTATTAAATCTAATAAAGCTAATTAGTTAAATGTAATTAACTTAATTATTAGAATTTTGGAATAAAGAGGATTAATTAATGTAAATGATCAAGAAATCAAACCCTAATCAATTGAGTAAAGTCTAAGTCATAAAATTCTAAGACTTGATTACGAAACTCTAAGGTTGATAACTAGAAACTTCGACCATCAAATTTAAAGCCGGACTAGGGTATCTGAACCCCAAGTTTGGGAACGTGATGTTGGAGACCGATCAACAATAAAAGAAGTCAATAAGCCAATAATGACCAAGAACGGTCTAAGTCTCATTCGATAATGAGAAGGGGTAGAATAATGGGATTATGTTTACGTTATTACTATAATAACCTTGATGTAGTACACTCTAAAGTTAGAGTACGTTCAAATAGGGTCACTAGCAGAAGCAGTAGAATACGGGTAAACTTGGTAATTACAGTGCAAAACAGTAAGTACAATTTCACCTACAACATGACTACTTTCAAAGTGATATCTGAATGATTTGTGATATGTCTGAGTGTTATATGTTGTCTAATTGAATTGCAATTGTGTGAATTATACGTGTGACTATTATCAAGCTTTGTCTCATATGAAAATTTTAATTGATTGCACCAGTACAGAACGAGCTTCATTTTATATAGGCTCGGAAAGAAAAGTTTTAAGAATAAGAATGTTTTTGATTTTTATTGCGCCGTGCCCAAACACTTTTCTGCTTATGCATGATAAAATGTTTTGTGAGACTATTATATTGTACTTGTTGGGCGAAAGCTCACATAGTTAATGTAGTAGGTACTAAAAATAAACAACCTCTTGCTATCGATAGATGGGCGAGCACGTGTTGACATGGGACTAATAGAATTATATATTTTTTATTCTAATGTACTAGGTTACAACATATTTTATACAACATGCTCTAAAATAATATTGGAAAACCTATGCTATTTGTAAAATCGATATTGTGAGAAGTACTAGCCGAATTTAAAGTACATGCTGTTGTATAACTTTGTTAGGTTGGAATATACATATAATTATATATATATATATTTCACGACAAAAATATAGCATTTGATTTCTAAAGTTAACTTCCAAAAATATGAATAGAATCGAGGATGAAGAAATGTCTTTTGATTGTATTTGAATTTTGAGTTAGGACTCCTATATCTGTAACATTTTACTTTTACTCATTTCTTTGTATTTATAAGTAAACAAAATTAAAATGTGTTTTTATCCGACAAAAGATGTTAGATAACAAATTCCATGAAAATGAAATAGAGGTTTTGATAAGTTCCAAGCCGAGATATATTTTAAGTAAGAGAAATATTTTTTTTTAATTTATCCCTAATTTAAAAGACCTTGTTTTTGTAATTAAGTTTAGCAAAGAATGGTTAATCGAAGACCCAGAAGGGTTGGGTTTTCACACTTGGTATCAAAGCAGTTCCCTGGATCTTGCTTCCTACTTCCCACCACCCCACACCAGCGATAGTATCTTTCAAGTAAGATTTTCTTAATTCTAGTTAGAATATTTCATGAGTAAATATAATTACTGTGACCAAGACTTGATGGCGGACAACAACGCTCAGAGGAATATTCCTGCTTGTGCGGAGGCACCTAAGGGTCCTCCTATATGGGATATACTGATGAACGTGCACCGAATGTGCGAAGAGATGATGACATTGGCCCAGTGGCTAGTATTATTTTGGGGAGCACTACCAAGCACTTACGTAGGTGTACCTCATCCAACGCTAATGGACACATGGATCCTGCAGATGGAACAGATACTAGAGGTATCCTGAGTCCTGAGGAACCTATGGGTTCCATTCGCTACTATATAGCTGGAGGGAGCAGTGTCCCAATGGTGGACCGAGTTGGAAGCAGACTCATGCACCACTAGTTGGTCCAGTGTCACTCACGCACTTTGAGATACTTTCAGACTTCCACTTGATCCTTACATGCAAGAGTCTGATCAGAATGAGGACAATGAGGATGAGGAGTCGACAACAAACATCACTATGGCTAACACGAAGAGAGATGCGACAGAATTGGAGATATGCGAGAAATCAGAAGAGGAGCGTCGAGCTTAGTAACAGTATCAGATACTTGTATTGTCGTGGAAGTCTATCCCAGATGAGACTCTAGAAGAGTATGAGTATCATTTTATCACTACTATACTAGATAAGGAGGACCGTCTAGAAAAGCTTGAGGAGGCTGAGCTATGCCATATGTTTTGGTAGGGCATACCCAAGTGAATTGAGATACACGGTACCTCTTATGAGGATAGTTTCGATGAGCATTTGGAGAACACTCATTGTACCTGGAAAGAGTGGTCAGAGAGGAGTAGTCAGTGAACTCACTGGATTGTGACGACTGCAGTTAATAGAGGGTGTCGAAGATTTTTTGGGGCGACCACATCACGTACTAGAACGACAGGTGGTGATGATGCCATGGAGTGCGGCTACCTACTATAGGAAAGGCCATCATAGGAGATTTCATTTCATTTGACTTGTTATATTGATGTTGTGATGAGGACCTTGATTTTATGAGAACCATTTAACCTTTATGATTGGTATTATGTGAACTTGAAATTTTGTGACATTTATTTTATCTGCCTATATTTGTGTATATGTGATGACTAAAACTAGATAATAGAAAATAATAATAGTACAACCTTAACTAGAACCCGTTAAACTTAATAAATGTACTTAAAAATTGTTTGTTCTTCACCCTTGATCCAAAATGGAGAATAGATCTAGGAGGAACGAATAGAGATTCCAAAACCTCAATGGTCTGAACTGGGAACTGGAGGGTCAAAATAATATGGCTAAGATAGTTGTAGCCATACGAAGGAGGATGAAAGAGCATGACATATGCATGGTGGAACAAGTGGATGAGATTTGAAACCTTCAGCAACAGCTGAACATGCAAGGTAATGAGTGTGACGAAAGGATCAGAGAAAACCTTTCTAAGTCTAAAGCTGAGGATAGCCTTTAACGATTGGAAAATGGGGTGAATCCATATGGTGGAAACACGAAGAGATTCTGCCACAAGTATCACTGACAATCCGTCAGGCACCTTTGTATGAGCGATTCTGTCGGATGAAACTAGCAGAGTTTATAGGATCACAAGACCCATTGGAAGTGGAAGAGTGGCTGAGTTCGATCAAGCCAATCTTAGATTTTGTGGAACTCAACGACCGAGAAAGTGTCTTGTGTGCTTCCTATATAATGAGGAAAGACGCCAGGCATTGGTGGGGATTTGTTAAGATGAGTAGGAATATGGGTACTATGACCTGGAGGGAATTTGTTAGAGAGTTCAACCACAAGTATTATAATCAAACAACTCTCAAGGCTTAGCAGAACGAGTTCCTTAACCTGAAATAGGGAAACATGACTGTTATTGAGGCGGTTATGAAATTCGAGCAGCTAGCTTGCCTATGTCCCTTCTTGGCAACCACTAAGGAGGAAAGGCTAAGGAAGAGGATGGATATGTTTTGCACTAACATTGCTTTAGCCATGAAGAATGGAGGCGGTCCACCTACCACAGGGGCTGAGTGTATTGAGATTGCCATCCGTGTGGAATACAGGTTGGCCTAGCTAAAGGAGGAAATAGCTCGAGCTTTTGAGGCCAGAAAGAGTTAGAAGAGGGATGGTGGTGAAGTCAGATGAAGAAGTCTCACCAAAGGTCTAGGCCAGGGTATAAACCTAATCAGTCTACTTCTTTCAAAAGGAAAGGAAACTCTCAGAGTTAGTGGAACCAGAGGAACCAGCAACCAAAGAAAAGCCTCCAGAGTATTCCACCTCGCAAGAAGTGTGGCAAACTCTATCTTGGAGAGTGCAAAGCTAGAAATACTTTGGTTTGCTACCATTGTGGCAAGGAGGGGTATTATGCCAAATAATGTACCAACAAACCCAACTATAAAAACCCGTAAGGCCAAACTAGAACCCCAAAACCTAAGGCCTTTACCAAGCAAGCAAGATTGGAAGGACCACCCATCAGCCAGGGAAGGCTCAAAGCACCCCGAACCCAACACCAGAATCTATGCCTACGTCCAGGGCGATGTAGAAGCTGGAACATCCAATGTAGTGACATGTCAGCTTTCTATCGCGAATCGGATTTCACATGCCTTGTTTGATTCTAGTGCAACATATTCATTCCTATCCACCATGCATGCAAATTGACTAGATAGGGTAAAAGATTCAATATCCCAAAATTTTAGAACATCCCTACCTTCCAAAGAAGTTCTACTATTGACCCATTGGTAACGCGTAGTACCTGTACTTGTGTCAAAAAGAGAACTTTACCTGAATCTAATCAACCTGGATATGTATGATTACGAAATTATCTTGGGAATGGATTTCCTCATAAGGTACAATGCTATGATCAAGTACTGAATTTGAAGACTCATATTTAGACCAAGCAACGATGATGAGTTCAACTTTGTGGGTGAAATTCATTGAAAATAAAAGATGATCATCTCAGTGATGAAGGCCCGAAGGATGATTTCGAGTGGATGCCAAGGGTATTTCAATAGCGCAGTGGACACTGCCCAAGAAGAAAAGACCAAACACGATGCTTCAAAACTTCGTGGATCTATTTCCTAAGGAACTACATGGACTATTGCCATACGGGATGGCACCAGCTGAACTCAAGGAGTTGCAAGTCTAATTTTATGAATTGCTTGAGAAGGGTTTCATATGTCCAAGTCACTCACCTTGGGGAGCTCCAATATTGTTCATAAAGAAAAAGGATGGCACATTCAGAATGTGCAACGATTACCGGAAGCTGAACAAGTTGACGAT
>WUAT03011750.1:0-14528 GCA_010015005.3 Ulmus americana
AAATTAGACCTGACTCAATACCAGATCATTTCGCTTACTCAGAGAGAATTGTTCATATGTCACTTTTTTATTGTTGACTTGATTTCTACATCAACAATATTATTATTATATATCCCATAACTTGATTTTTTTCGTGGTGCAATTTTTGTTGTAAAAATTAGCGTTCTTGATTAACTTTGACTTTGACTTACCTGTCTTGGCATCTTAAAAGTTTGATTCCAAAAGAAATTATAATTCGCTAAATTTAAGTTCATAAACAATAAATCATGAGTTCATAAGTTAATATGTGTAAAATAAATATAAATTCTATATATAAATAAATATGTGATACAGTGCAATTAGATGGCAAAATATAATTCTCAAAATTACAAACCTCACCGTTTGCAAATTAGTTTAAGTTTTAGCTGTTTTTATTTCATGTCCTACTCATAATATATATATATATATATTAGATGCTCTTCAAATATAATGTTTCTTTTATCCAGCCCTAATATTATATTTGGTTCACGATTAGTCCTTGAAGTATTTTATTGACAGCATTTTAGTTCTTAAATTATTATTTTTTTACTCAAATAATTCCTAATTATTTGATTTTGCAATATTCTAGTCCATAAACTAATTTGAGTGTATTTTTTCGCTGTTTTTTCCCCTAGTCTCATCAAACTGGTTTCTGGTATGGAACAATATCAATCAAACAGGGAATTATATCCGTTAAAAAAAAAAAAAAAAAGAATTATATCCTTTACCAAAACCTATAGCCTCTACAATATTTCTTCCCACCATAGGAAAATAATGTAGTCCAAAAGGACAAACTGACCATAACCAAACAGTAATATAAAATTTGTCAGTAGCTGAGCCAGCTCCAGCCTCAATACTCTTTGAAAGACAAGAAATGGATGAATCTAAGCGAAACAGCCAGAATTCGAGACTTCTGAATAAAACTTACGAAGACTTCTGAATAAAACTTACGCCAATCGCCACCATAGCTAGAGCTTCAGGAGCTGTAAAACAGACTGAAAAATGAGGTAATTAATGAGAGCAACATCCTCAATCATGCTTGACGCCTAAAACTTTCATGGCAAGCTCCCAGGCCACAATTGCTGCTGCATTTGCAGGAAACGCCCGAACTATGGTTGGACCCAAACCAGCATAGCATCCTCTGACTCCGTTCCTCTTGTAAATCTACGAAAAAGAAGAATATAAAGATGTAACCATTTGTGACTCTTCATGTTCTATCTCTTTGCAGATTTCAATTAAAGGGGAGGTTCCTTCAAAGTACTAAAGAAGGTAAGAGACGGTGATGGTGCAAGAGATCACAATACAACTGTACACTTACAGAGCCCAGTATCCGAAAGGGATTTCTTGTAAAGCTCTTATCGGGTGAAGTCTGAATTATAGTTTTTGCCACATCCAAGGGTAACACAGCACACCAGCACTGGAACAATGAGGGCAAAATCAAAATTTTGAAAAATGTGAATCAGAATGGGATGCATGTAAAAACTCTCTTCAGAGATAGATACTTACGGCAATACCGCCAAGACCACCGGTCATGACCCCAACTCCCACATCAATCAAATTTCTGTGGTCAGATGAAGTAGATTTCAGTTGTGAATGTATGTGATAGCGGGTATACTCATAAACGCTAAAAAATACTGCATTTCCAAGAGACTCTCTTAACAATGTTGTAAAACCTCCACGAAAAATTCCTTTAACCTGAAATGTTTTCCATCAGCTCAAAACCACATCATAAAACAAGGTTTTCTTGGGGTAAAGAGGCTTTGCTCACCCCTTCACTTTTCACAGTTTTAAGGGCACAATCAAGAGGACTGCTGTATCTGCCGGACAATGGGACCATAGAATCGGTGCCTTGGACTTGCATCCTACACTGGAGAAGCTCAGTGTCATAAACAAACTATGTGAAAGCAATTTACAAACTTAAGCCCTCTGAATCCTTTTTTACCTTCACCAGCTCTGATGGACATAACACGAAGCTGATGATAGCTCCCCCGAAAGCGGCAGATGGAATTATTACTTGCGGTTGTGGCACACTACTATGTGAATCTCCCTTCGTGAGCAGGAAAAAGAAGAGTCATAGAGCAACTGTTTAACAAATACAAGACTTCTTCAAAGGTAAAGTGTAGATGAAATTATTACAAGTTACAGGTTCACATAACAAAGGCATTTTGCAGACCAGCTCCAAGAAAATAGATGAAAGCTTATCTAATGAACTTCTCTTATACCTGAAACTTCTGTTTTGTCTGTGAATAAATGCCAAAAATAAGGGAACTCTCAAAAGACACACCCACAAAAGATGATGTCGCCCCTCTATAAAGTCCTCTAATCTGTCAAAAACCCAATATCAGTCGGTTCCAGGGCACTCTGGAGGGATGGAAGGGAAAGAGAAAAATTTCATAGGGAAAATATGGATTAATTAGGCATTTTAGAGAAACTGAAGTCAATATGGAATTTACCACAAGAAAACAAAGTTTTAGGCATTTTTCCGGGCATACATTGTTAACCACACTCGATAAGATGCTAGAACAAAGAATAGAGAAACATAATCTGGGGAAGAAATTTAAATGGGGCAACATTTCATAGTAGGGAAAAAGAAACCGAATTAGATAATACAAATCATATCCAAATCTCAAATGTAATCGTCCAAGCTATATGGAGTGCATAACGACTAATCCGTCCATTGGGAATAACATGCTTGTTTCTCAATCCCAAAACAACTATTTAAATATATTTGTTATCCGTGACTCTCAAACACAATTACGCAAAAATTATAATTTAGGGCCTGTTTGGCAAGTGATTCAAAGGCTATGTTTGAATCACCAAGCATGTTTAAATATTTTCGATATCCGTGACTATCAAACACAATCACGAAAAAAATTATAATTTAGGGCCTGTTTGGCAAGTGATTCAAAGGCTCTGTTTGAATCACCAAGCATGTTCAAATACTCGGTTTAAATACTCTATCAAACAGTAATTTACTCAACCACAAATACTTAGTTCAAATGCTATTTTCAATTACTCCCCGTTCAAATAACCAATCTGGACCATTTCAAAGGAATACCCAAAAAAAATAAATAAAAAAAATTCCAGTAAGCACTATCTAAATTCTGAAATAATTTTTATTCAATTAGACAAAGTTGAGCAGCATACCCCTTCAGTCCTTAGAATCCTACCAGCACAATGCAAACCATTCCTGTATTTGATCCCATGTGCTTCAGTATTATGTTTTTGCAGCTTCACCTAATGAAGAATCAGAAGCTAATACATTATCAAAACAACAAAAATTTATACCCATTAATGGAAAACAATAACTTACTCCTATAATCGTTTCAATATTATCTGAATTTAATAAAATAATCCCAAGAAGCTAATCCATCATAAAATAATCTAAAACTCATAAAAACGCAGTGATCAGAAACGGAAAGAAGAAAGGTAGAGATACCTTGACGGTGTCGAAGGGGTGGCCAATGAGGACAGTGGCAACGCCGGCGAACACGCCGGCAACATAATCCTTGTAACTGGAACTCTCCCCCATCTCATCTCATTTTTCCTGTCGCTCGCCGCCCACTTTCCTCTCTTCTTAAACAGATGGGAATTACAGACAGAAAGAAGAAGCCAGGGACTAATACAATAGGGCTCTGGTATTTTTTTTCAGTAGAAAAAGGAAGTCCCTCCTCCAATTGTTTATTTTCTTTTTTTGGAATTTTATTTAGGTTTTTTTTAGCAAATTTGGTACTCTATTTATTCGTATTTTGCATTTTGGTCCTTTATAATAAAAAAATAGCAAAAATAATCTCTTATTTTGAAAAGAACAATTTACTCTAGTGGTATTCTAACTTTAGCCACCTTACCATTTGGTCTCATAACTTCTTATTTTGCCAAAAACAATCACAGATGACAACTCGTGTTACCAATTTGGTCCATATGTTACATCTCGTCTAAATTTAGATATTAACCGTAACGTGACATTAAAAGTGTGAGAAAAATGTTAAATACCCCTTACTGTTATATTTTCTATTAAAATATGAAAAAAGTTTTTAATGTTTGAATATAAAAAGTTTTTACAAGAGAAATTGGAAGGTTTTAGATTGTGACAAACTCTAATATTCAAATATCAAATTTTTTTCTTCTTGTTTTAATAGAAGATATAACCGTTTAGAGGCATTTAACCCCATCTTACAATTTCAGCTATAACAGATAAACCAAATTGGTAACAAAAATTGCTATTTAGAACCGTTTTAGGCAAAATCAAAATTTATAAAACCAAATTGGTAAAATGATAAAAGTTAACATACCACCAAAATAAATTGTTCTTCTGAAAATGTTAGTACGGTTGGTCATACCTCTGTTAACAGAATAGTCCACGGCCAAAAAAAAAGCGAAAATTTTGGATTATTTAGTTTTTGAAAAAGTTTTAATAAACGTAAAGAGAGGAAAGAAAACAAAAAGTTACGGTAAAAAGCCAGAAGGGAAGAACTTCTAACTAATGCCAATTCTACCAAAATCCCAATTACCACCATCTGTAGCACTTCAAGAACAAAAACTGCAAAGTAAAACTTTTATTATAAACCTGCTTTCTCCCGTAAAGCCCACAAAATATTTTTTATTATTAACAAACACTTGGATTAGGATTCCTTTCAAGAAAAAACAAAAGAAGAAGAAGAAGATTACAACATGAAAAATAGTACAAAAAGTGAAGCAGTATTAACAGAGCTTTAGAGTACAAGTTTTTGAAGAAGGTATTGGCTCGTGATGATGTCTTCTTTCTTTGACTTATTTCCGTTTCCATTGGATGACTGCAATTATATTCAATTTGATCTTTAAAGCCAGACCAAGGAAACTTTCAGTTATTCTGGTGATGCCCTCCGCTCAACGCAAGAAAATTGATGGATGCTCATAACTTGCTAGGAACAATGTCGTTAGGCTGCTTTCCTCTGTTGCCGAGTTGGGTCGGCTTTGTGAGAAGTTCTTGTCTTTCAGCTATGAACTTTGCGAAACGGGAACCTTTTGCTTCTTTGTTGTTGTCTTCCAGTGGTGACTGTGGCAGATTTGGTAATGGAGGCAGCTTGGGAGATAGGGGTGGCATCAATGCCCAAACGGAGGAGAGGTGTTCATTTGGTTGGTCGAGAACTTGTAGAAGTGAAAAATCTTGCATGTCTGCTGGGTGGAAAAGGGAACTCGTCATTAGTCGAAACTACATGAGCAACTGAGTGAAGAAGAAAACGAAAAGAAGGTGGTGGTCTCAGGTCTCTGAGGACAACAAAGCTGTAGTGGCAAACATTATGAATAGATAATTAAACTAGTTTCTGCATAGAAGTGCAAGTTCACTTTTCATTTTGGGTTCCTGGCGATGTCCTCTAGAAACAGACTAATTTTAGATATTTGATGTAAAAAAACTAGTGTTCAATTTACTTTAAGCTGGAGACATGTTCAGTTTTTTGAAGTTACCAAACTTCCTATACTAAACAAAGAAAAGGATGCGTAAAGTAATATATTTCTAAAGTACAACTTAGCCAAACCTTTTGAAAACTTGAAGATGGGCAGCAAAACCGAACAGGGAATGCTGAAGTTCAGATGTGGAATAGGCGTTCCTCCACCATGCCTTGCATTGCTGTGTCAAGGATATAACCCATTAAATAAGGAAAATCTATCCTTTAAAGGTAACAGAGCATGATATTTCCAATTCATAATTTCTCCTAGAGATTCATGAGATTATGGAAACATCGTCATAAATATCGGATGTAAAAAGCATCAATTTCACCCTAAAGTAAAGGGAAAACTCATGCCAAGTTGTTTTCCTGCTCTCAATAGTTCACTTCTACGCTAAAAACTAATGCTGATCAACAATTACATATGCGCAGAAGAGAAAAGCAAAAAAGGTGAACGTACTCTCTCTAATACAGAGGATATGGGCCACAACCAGCATGGTGTAACATATCAGAAACGAGTACCCAAATTAATCACACAATTTCTGAGACCAAACAATTAATAAAATAGCTCATTCTCTCCACCATATACTAATATCTTCCCTCAAAAACTTAAGAACTTTATCATTCATTGATGAATCCAAAAAGCTTTGACTTTGCATATTTGTAGCTTCATTGTGAGATGTGACACGAATAACACAAAACAGTTGGCATTGCAAAAAAACCAAAATAACACAGCAACCTTTTTCTTTTCTTTTTTTCAGCGAAATTCTATTGGGTATCCCATTTTTGCACCCTTAAATGAAAAATGTCCACTTTTTTTCAATCTTTTTTTATGTTTCTTTTTAGTATGCTAGGTGACTTGCCTGATTTAATTTGACTTGACAAAAACAGTAAGTTAGAGTTAACTCAGGCAAGTCACTGACTTACCACACTAATGGAAAAAAATGGACATTTTTCAAATCCTCACGTGGAAAAAGAACATTTGTTATCACTTTTTTAATGGAAATTCCATAGTACGTTACAACTACTCAATTCTAATTTGCTGTACCTTGTAACAAGTCCAATCATATGACCACTCAAATCGACAACAGCACCACCACTACCACCTGGATGGACTGCAGCTGTTGTTTCAAGCATCACCGGCAAATGCCCTTTAGTATTTCCTGTTTGGCTAGGTTGATAGGAGAGTGGAATTGTTGCTTGGACAACTTTTGCTACTACACCAGAGCAAACTGATGGAAAAAAGCCTAATGGAACATGTAAATCCATATCAAAGACAAAAAATATGAGGACTAGCTATAATATATAAAGTACCAATTGTGGGGAAAGCGTGAGTAAACTAAAACCCCTCTCAAATGATGTGCACAAATATAACTGTTAATGGCAACATGTTTTGTTAATAAATATGGCATAGCAGCAGATATTGCGATACAATATATCATAACTGAGGATGTGCAAATGAAGGGGGAAAAAAGTAAGCAAAACATATTTATTTTTCTTTTTATAAGAATACCGACAGAACAAGAGCAAAACTGATGTGAGAATAATAAATATTTCACAGATTTCAGTAAAAACAAAGAACATCGTATTTGTATTTGTGGCATCCAGACAACTTAAACAAGAAAAATAAAAAAGGAAGATAAGACTTTGTACCACATCTTGGACCAAATAATCCATGCCCAATAACATAAGCCTTAGATCCCATGGATGGACATGAAAAATCCATGTTGATTGGACAAAGCTGATCCGGAACAGACTCAAGCTGTAGTAGGGCAATATCCAAAGGACCTTTGCAAATATATACTACTCTAGCATCACACCAAATCCAAGGATTCATATGATTCAGGCGGACGCGTATGTTTCTGCTGCCTCTGTAAGATGAACTCTGTTTGTATCCTCCATGTTCATAGCCTACAAAAGTATCTGCAGTCTCGAATGCTTTTAATAATGAACTCTGACTCGTTATCTTCTCATCATCTCTATCTTGTCCCCTGGACATAGATTTCCCATTTGGCAAAGAAAGTACCTCTGCATGGGCTCCATATTTTCCATCAATTGCAATTCTTTTTCTGAATTTCCAAGGTTCCAACAAATGAGCATTTGTGAGTATCAAACCCTGATCATTGAGCAAAACACCAGATGCCCATCCTCCATCATCAATGGTAATGAGGCAAACAGAATCCATTGTCTTCTCAACTGGAAAAGGGTACGAGCCACAAGAACTTAAATCCTCCTGAACGTAAGTGATGGGTCCACCTAGATCATGATTATTTGCTAGGAATGACTTTCCTCGAGCAGTTAACTTGTCTTTGTCATTATATTTCTCTGTATTATAAGGCTCCTTCCGCAGCAATTCACTGCAAGCACTTTCGATGGCTTCCCATGGAATAACCAGCTGTTATGCAACACTAGAGTTTTGGATGATGTGTTAACTAGAAGAAACTTTGAACAATGTGAAATTAGAGACTAATTTCTCAAGTCACCTGAATCTCGGCACCACTGATCTTCTGCCTCAATGGTCTGATCAAGATACCAATTAGTCGTTCCTGTGCATCAAAAACTGGAGCACCTTCCATTCCTGATAGATTTAGATGAGCGTAAAACTTTAATATTGAATTGAAGTCAACAGCTACAAAAGAACAAATGGATAATCTAACAGAAGATTGCTCACACCAGGAAGACACCGTATGTCGGCCATAAGCAATGATATGCAAGATGAAAGGGGTGGATAGCAATTGGCAATTGATCCCACTGATATACTAATTTAATGCAGACGGAAGTTAAAAATGGACACATAAAAGGTTAAAACGTTATAAATCAACTATCCATTTAAACATAAACTGATTTCACAGGAAAAATAAAAATCTACCTGTTAAAGAAGTGCACAGGTGAGAGGACTCCAAAAGGAGATCCCACAGCAAGAATAAAATCACCCCTTTTATGGGAAGGTGATACAGTTATGTTTGGCAAGTCCTGTTTACAAAAAATTTGACAATCATACTCAGAAGTATAAAAAACGTGTCAAGCAAATATTGCTCCAGGTAAATCTTGCTTAAAAAATTATTGCCACATAGTGTGATGCTCAGCTGAAACATTAAGAAAATTTTATTTACCTTGGAATATAAGGAAAGTCCAAGAATTGCAATTCTAGTAGTTGACTTGCCCATATGGTTTAAATTGCCTGACTCAGCCAAATGTACCTAGTTTCCATATTGTGACACTCCATGTGAAGAGAACAAATTGCTTTGACATATCAGAAAAAAAATATTTAAATTCAAAAATCTATATAAAAGTTATCTAATGCAGCATTCTCACAGAACAAACAAACAAAATTGTGCTGGCTATTTGATTATCGACCTTGATATATACTAAGTTTTGGGTTTAGAATAGATAGCATGACAGGAATTTTTTTTACTAGCTTCCATAATAAATAATTCAATTTGGAGTTTAATAAAATGGCCTCCACTAGCCATGATATATTGAAAATTGTATTAAACATTCTCCGCTTAATGGCTTAATGCAGTCAGCAGGTAAAACCAAAGGCGCCTGCATAACTTGTACACTGAATCATATATCCATCCTATCCAAAGTCCTTATAAGCCCATTGGTAGCATTTTTAATTTCTATTTACTGCATCCTCTCATGCCCTCTAGAAAACCAAGATAGTTCCACAATCCCATGTAAACAAAATACTAAGGCCTTCTTCAAGACAAATTCATAACTGCTTCAAAAACACACACACACACACACAGATCATACTTATCCTCAGTTTTATCTTAACATCATCACTTGAATTCCTAAGATTTAGAGCTTATTACTTCCCCTTTAATTTCAAAACCAAACTAGCAAATATTCATTACAACCTAGTTGGTCGTTCTAATCTTTGTTCATAAATACATGCGTGGCAGCATAAATCATGCATAAATATCTGATTTGTTATATTTTGAAATTAAAGAGATCATTTACAATAATATTTTAAAAATGGGATAAGGAACAAAATATTAAAAAAATAAAGAGTAAATTAGAAAAATCAAAACAAATTAACAAACTAACCTGTGTCGAAATGATGCTGTTAAAAGACTGGGGACCATTACTATTAGAGGCTAAAGACCAACCAACCTCCCATCCATGCTCTGAGGAGCCTACAGAAGCTTCAGTAAGCGATTGGAGTGCAAGAGCTGATGCAGGAACATCAATCTGTATCATCCATTTGAAAATTATGAAACTCAATAAATTTAAGCAATTATAAGAACCGATCAATCAAATAAAGATACTTTATCAATCAACATAAGAAATGGTCAAAACTTTCAGTTGTCGTCTCAAAAGAATTTATCAAGTTGTTGCCGCATATGGAACATGACATATTCAGATATAATACAATATTATAATCAGGATTACGTAATACTTAATTATTTCCATTAAAATAGCTTAACTGCATCCAAATGACCAAATCACATAGCATCTAAAGCATAATTCCAAACTTCAAAGGGAGGACATCTGTGGATGAGTATTAGTTCAGAATTTTTATAGCGTGAATATGTTTCACAAGTGTTTGTCTTAATTCTTCCATTTTTCTTCCATACTAAAATGATTTAGAAAATATAAACAACAACTGCTTACAAGAATCACATCTTTAAACATGCACAGCAGAATCAATGAGGACCCCAGGTCTTATAACAGCTTAGGTAGAACTTCTTTGCAACATAGAAAGCTCTGGTTGCATCTAAACAACATTTAAATAGAAGCCTACCAGTTTTAGAAGCTGAACAGCATGCCATCGAGAAGTTTCTTTCTCCAAATCCTCAGAGTACTTCTCCGACCTCATTTCACCCTATGAACCAAAACACCACCATAAATCACAACGAACAAAGCTTTAATAGTTTCAAATAAATAGCAACAGGAAAAAAAAAAAAAAAAAAAAAAAAAAAAAAAAAAAAAAAAAAAAAAAAAAAAAAAAAAAAAAAGAGAGAGAGAAAAGAAGTATTTGTACTATACCTCGACCATAATATCAATTTGAACACCAGGAATGAACTCGGGCAGGCCCTGAAACACCCAAAAATACAGCATTCACACGTTATTATCAACCTTTATTTCAAACTTAAGCAATTAGGGGAAGCACAAAAGGATAATTCCAACCTGGGAAATCCCATTTCTGTGTTGCTGAGACAGAAATGGCTCAACAAGGGAGGCAACAGTCACAACCAGTACCGGAGACCGATCTCCATTGCCACAAACTTGCTTAGCAACAGCAGAATCGTAAAGGGTACTCGGCAATAGCATTCCAGATGCTGATAGAGTTGTTCTACCGGAGCTACAAACACCCAAAACGATATTTATACATAACATCAACTATAAAGACATATAATTATCCATAAATAAAGGTTAATAATAAAAATTTCAATCGCCTGTACTGGTGGAAACCATGTTTTCGCATTTTGAGGCCCTTTGGGTCCTATATAACAATTTTGCGTAACTATTAGAGCTTCCCGGGAAGGGAATTTACACGAACAGAAACAAGAAGGAAAGAGATACTTACAGGGCCTTGGGCTCTGACCATAACAGCGAAATTCCGGGCGAAATCGACGGTTTCCGGCAGCCCCATGAGGAGGAGATGGTGTTCTTTGGGGAGGGTTTGATTAGAGAGACGGTGAGGGAAACGTCAAATGTTCCCAAAAAAATTAAATTGCAATAGAAGACAAACTAATAGAACTTGGAATGTACGAAATCGAGGCAGATAAGCGGACGACGTCGTTCTCCACTTCTTTGTTTTTTTGAAAGAAGTACCCTCCAATTCTCCGATTATCAAATAAATTTTTTTATTCTATTTATATTTTTTTCTCTGTTTTTATAATTCAAATTTCTGTTTTTTATTAAACTACTTTAATTATATTTTTTTATATAAAAAAATTTAAATATATTTTAAAATTCGTCCAAATCTTAAAATTTAATTAGAAAATTTTCAAAATTAATTAAAAAAATATTTTGAAGGGATTTCTAAATACCTTGAAAGAATAGATTTGGTAAAACAGCAATGCTTATAGTAGTCATTAGTCGAACTAGTTTTATTTCTACATGTATTTTTTCATTTTGATTTATAAAGTTTAATACATTTATATTCGTATTTTTTTATTTTTTTAGTAGAAAATCCAACTTCATAGAGAAAATTAAAAAGCAAATAAATATGCCAATACAGTATGAATGAACTACTCCGGGTCATTCGAACATGTCCAAATCACCGGATTAGAAACACCAAGTGCATGTCGTGCAAGAGCATACACAACTTGGTTACAAGATCAGGACATATAACTTATTGAAATTACATTTAGATTAGTGCAAAGCTTCCTAATTTCATCAATAATAAAACCATCTTTATTGTCAGGCATAGCAGAATCATTTAATTTCGAAACCTCTCCAAGAGCATCACTATAAACAAGAATATTGCTCACCTCAAAAGCATTTGCTAGACCCAAACCCAACCTAATTGCAAGAAGCTCAGCTTGATCAACAGAGGAATCCATAGTTTTTGGCCAACAACCCACAGCTATTATAGTCCCCTCACTGTCCCTTAGGACACCCCTACTCCAAAGAAACCATCTATGCCCGAAAAACTAGCATCAACATCCAACTAAACACACCCACTCCGAGGCACTCTCCAAACAGAACTAGCAGCTGTAACAGGTAAAACAATAGCGGTAGGCACAGATCTACAAGCCCGAAACTCAGCCAAAAAATCATCCAAACCCAGCAACTCATTCCCAACAAGGTGTCTAAAGCCTCTATGCAACCATTTATTCCTGATATTCCAAACCTCCCAAACACAAAGAGCAAAAGTTTCAAAGTCACCATTTTGCCAAATTCGCCTAGCCCACATAGCAAGATCAATAACAGTACCTTGTTTTGCAGCTAAAACACATGGGTACTAGGGAGTATTCTTCCAAAGAGGCTCAATTACATGACATAAAAACAAAGAGTGTAACATTGATTCAACTCCATAACCACATAAATCACAAGAAATGACTGCTGGAATATGATTATTGTTTAAATTCCAAGAAGTTGGGATAACGTTATGGATAATACACCACCAAATTTTTTTTACCTTAGGAGAAATAGAAAAAGACCAGAGCCCATTCCACCATGAAACCATTTTGGTATTTGAAGAAGATGTGCAATCCGTGCACTTTAAGTCCATCCCGAGTTGGTAAGCAGTTCTTACAATATATTAGCCCCATTTTTCAAAGTGCCAACAACATTTGTCATGTACATCGGATGCTAAGTTCATGTTAAGTGGCCTAGGAAGACTCAAAATCATACTTGCTTCAAAGTCCAAGAAGTGTTGCCTCACCAACTGCTCTTTCCACCATCCCATATCATCTAGTAGAAAAGAGATATTTGCATCCTCAAGTAATGAGTGTGGTGATACTACCTTAAAGCCATATATATGGTAAAGGTATCCAACGTGATTTGTATATAGAGATTTGTGTTCCATCGCCTACTCTCCATCGTAATCATTTCCCTACTAAATTCATTCCCCAAAAAATGCTCTTCCACACGTAAGACGAATTAGAACTTGCATCAACCTTCCAAATAGATGAAAAAGGGAAATACTTTGCTTTAAAAACTTGTGAAACCAAGGAGTCAGGCCTTTGTAAAAAGTGCCAAACCTGCTTACCCAAAAGTGCTTGATTAAAAACAAACAAATCCTTGAAACCCAAGCCGCCTTTTGATTTTGGTAGACATAAATCACTCCATTTTTTTCAATGAACTCTTTTATGATCCGGTGTAGTCTCCCACCAAAATCTAGCACATGCAGCTTCAATCTCCCTGATGATATTGTATGGGATAATAAAACAAGACATAGCATAGGTGGGGATAGCCTGGATAATTGCTTTCAAAAGCACTTCCTTACCTCCCTATGAGAATAATTTTTTCTTCCACTCTTGCAATTTCTTAGCAAATTGATCCCAAATATATCCAAATTGAATTCTCTTGATTCTCATTAAAAAGGTTGGAAAACCTAGGTACATATCATGGCCCTCCACTTGGGAAATTCCAAACAAGTAACAAATTTCATATCTGGTGTGTAAAAGAGTATTTAGGGAAAAAGACAATGCTGATTTGTCATAATTAATGGATTGCCCAGTAGCTTTTAAATAGCAATCAAAGCATCATCGTAATTGAACACATTCTTCCAATTTTGCTAGACAGAAAATCAGGCTATCATCAGTAAAAAAATAAGTGAGAAATAGAAGGACAAGCATTTGCCACTGGGACACCTCTGAAAAGTTTCCCCTGCTCATACTCCAAAAGAATCTCAAATAACCCATGAGCACAAATAACAAAAAGATAGCGAGAAAGTGGATCACCCTGACAAATACCTCTACATGGTACTAAGGATCCCTATGCTTCACCATTTCTCATAAAAGAATAAGAAATCGACCTGATACACCTCATAATTAAATCTACCCATTGTCCTACAAAACCTAGCTTAATCATCATCCTCTCAAGAAAAGGACATTCCACTCTGTCATGGGCTTTACTCATGTCCAATTTAAGAGTTGCATAACCCATGTAACCACTTCTATGATGTCTAACCCAATGCATTGCCTCAAAACCAAGCAAAAAATTGTATGTGATCAATTTGCCAGGGATAAAAGCACTTTGTAGGTCCCCAATAGTGTCATGCAAAACTAGCTTAAAATGATTTGTAATAGATTTGGACACAATTTTGTAGAGCACATTAAACAGACTAATTGGTCTAAACTCCTTGACTATCTTGGGATCCTTCACTTTTGGTATTAAAGTGGTGAGAGTGGAATTCCACTTACTGATGTCACCTTGATGATTTAGAATATTAAGAACTGTATTTGCTATATCCTCGCCCAAAATATCCCAAAATTTCTGGAAAAACAAAGCAGGCAAACCATATGGACTAGGGGCTTTCGTGGGATGTCTAACAACCCGAGTTCTTAATAGCTTAATTAACCCTCTTGAGTATGATTTGAGCCTAAAATTTTGGGAAATTTTTTTTTTCCTAAAAATAAAAACATAAAGCTTGTAGTAACGTCGGTTGTAGACAAAACTAAG
>WUAT03011970.1:0-14522 GCA_010015005.3 Ulmus americana
TTCCATGAGATGGGCCACAGCAGACGTAGAGTCCAAGCCGCTTGGGCTGTTTGAGGTAGAACTTGGGGCAGGCCCCCCTGGAACGGGTCGTCACGTTGAACCCACGCGGTGGGCCGTGACGGCGAACCCGGAACGGAAATGGTTGTGGCATGCTGCCAGCTGTCCCGCTAGAGGGGTAAGACAGGAAACACGAAATTTGGCCCAAACATCAACCCTTCCAACCTGAAGATGTTGCTAAAATCCTTAAATTATGCCTTCCTACAGTCCCTGTGAAGACAAATGGACACTAGCGAAGAATCGAAAATTTACATCTAAATCTGCGTATTTAACAAAGCATAACCATTGCTTACAATGTCCTTCAGGTACCGCAAAGCAAGACAAGAACTGTATTTGGAACAACCATATATTACCTCACCATAAAGTCTTGTGGCGGCAATGTTGAAATTTAGTTATTTATAAAGTTAAAAGAAAGTGCTATGAGTTTTTCACAACACAAATGTCTCACATTTCCAAGAGACAAATGAAAATTTATTTGAAACAACACTTTACTATGAGACATGTTATATCATGAAAAAGTTGTTTTGAAACAATACAATGTTTCAAAAGCATTGTTCAGAGCCCAAAAGGTGGGGATGAAGAGACAAAAAACTCTATATAAGGACATGAAGGAAATTTTTTAAACACACCAAAAAGAACAACCTTATCTTCTTCATTTTCTTCTCTATTCTCTCTGAACTTGCCAAAAAACCCAAAAAACATTATGTTATTCATACTATGAATTTTCATTATTGCTTAGTGTAGATTCACAAAAGACTTGTCATATCTCGAAAGCATTATAAACCCATAAGTAATTGAGAGGGGGCAAATATCATTTTTTGGAAAGCGTATTACTACGTGTTTTAAGTGGTTTCAAAATTTTCCTAACAATCAAAAAGCGATATTTTCCAATGAAGATTGAGATGACTGTTTCGACTATTAAACTAATGAACCAAGACTTAGTGAGACTCGATCGTTTTGATGGATCAAATTTCATTCGCTGGCAGAGCAAGTTGCATTTTTTGTTGACTGCATTGAAGATTTTTTTACATTCTGGACCCTGATTTGCAGCTCCTTCCTAAGCCCACTGATGAAGATACTGATGAAGTGAGGGCTACTAGAAAGAAACGTGAAGAAGATGAATTAAGCTGCTGCAAACACATCCTGAACGCTTTGTCGGATAAATTCTATGATTTATACACCAACACAAAATTTTCCAAAGAGATATGGAGTGCCTTGGAATACAAGCATAAGGCCGAGTAGGAAGGTAAGAAATTTCTGATATCTAAATATTTTGATTTCAAATTTCTTGATGAAAAACCTATTTTGCCTCAACTTTATGATCTTCAAATCATTGTTAATAAGCTAAAGGCTGTCAAAATTGAACTTCCTAAACCATTTCAAGTTGGTACAATCATTGCAAAATTATCACCTACTTGGAAAGGTTACAGGAAGAAGATTCTTCATAAGAACGAAGATTACTATTTGGAAGAGATACAAAAACATCTTCATATCGAAGAAGAATCACATTCAAGAGACAAGTATGAGGAATCCAACTTTGGTACTTTGAGAGCAAGAGCTAACGTTGTAAACAAGGCCAACCATTCGAAAGGTAATAGTTAGAAAGGAGGCAACAACCATCCCAAGGGAAATCCACTTGGTCCCAAAAAGGATCAAGGGAAGTTAAAAAATAACAAAAAGGGAGACTATTTTGTTTGTGGCAAACTTAATGCCATAGAAGAAGAGATTATAGCTGTTGTGAGATAGGTCAATGCTATCCAAGGAAAGATTCAAGGCTGGTGGTATGATACTTGTGTTATTGTCCATATTTCTTATGATAGATCTCTCTTCAAGAATTTTGATGAAAACGGTGGTGAACAAGAGATTCAAATGGGAAACGAAAATCATTCCAAGGTCCTTGGTGAATGAAGCATTAAACTCTTTTTTCACTTTTGGAAAAAAAAAAAAGAAAAAATCACTCTGAGTAATGTATTGTATGTTCCTGATATGAATTGGAACTTAGTGCTGCTTTGTTAGGCAAACTTAGAATTAAGGTTGTGTATGAATCTGGAAAATTGATTTTGTCTAGATCTAGCACTTTTGTTGGGAAGGGTTGATGGGATGGTAAAATTATGTACTATTGACAATGATAATAATAAGGGATATTTACAGTGTGGTACCCTGGAGTTTACGTTAATTCCAAAAAATATCTCTATTTTCTAATACTCACATAGGGATCCCTTAAGGTTTCTATTTATAACAATTTGGTACCTTGAATCAAGTAAAATGTCTAAAATACTCTTAAAAAATTATTTTTTTTTTAATAAAAAAGGGTATTTCTGTCATTTTTCAAAAATATTTTAATTAAAACGACGTTGTTTTACCGGATTAGGGTACCAACTTGTTGTAAATACAAATTTTAAGATATCCCTATGTAATTATTGGAAAACAGATGTACTTTTTGGAATTAACGCTAACCACAACGTACCACAGTGTAAATATCCCTAATAATAAAAGTGCTTCTAATTCTGCTTATATAATTGATTCAAATTCTATAACTTTATGGCATAGTGGACTTACACATATAAGCATTAATACAATTAAAAGGATCATAAATGTGGTTTACTCTCTTGTAATACCAGTAAATTTGAAAAACGTGAAATATGTATTAAATCTAAAATAGTTAGAAAAAACTTTTCATATTGTTGTTGAAAGGTCTTCCCAATTATTAGATTTAGTACATAGTGATCTTTGTGAATTAAATGATATTTTAACAAAAGGTGGTAAATGATATTTTATAACTTTTATTGATGATTGTTCTATATATACTTATGTCTATTTGCTGAAACATAAGGATAAGGCTTTTAGTGCATTTAAATATTACAAAGCAGAAGTTGAAAATCAATTAAATAAGAAAATCAAAGTTCTAGAAGTGTAGAGGAGAATAATTTTCAAATGAATTTTCTCTTTTTTTTGGTGGAAAAAAATGGAGTTATTTATCAATGTTCAACCCTTTTCACACCACAACAAAATGATTTAGTAGAAAGAAAAAATATGACTTTTCTAGAAATGATAAATGTTATGTTGTTGAAGGCTAAATTGTCTTTTAATTTATGGAGTGTAGCTATTCTTATTGCATGTCATATTCTCAATAGAATTCCTTTCAAAAAAAAATAAAATTTCTCCATATGAGATATGGAAATGTAGAAAGCCCAACATTAGATATTTCAAAGTGTGGGGTGTCTTGCATATTGCAAAAGCACATATCCTAAAATGACTAAGTTGGGTTCGAGCCATCAAGTGTGCTTTTGTTGGATATGTAACAAATAGCAAAGCTTTATAGATTATTAGACTTAGAGTCTAATGTAATAATTGAATTAAGAGAAGTAGAATTCTTAGAAAATTTATTGTCTTCTGATGAAAAATCTCAAATTTCTACTGAAATTGGAGAATCTCAAGTAGATGTACCTCCAAAAGTTGTTGAACAACCAAGTGAACCTTGTAAAAGTCAAAGAGTTAGAAAACCAAAAGATTTGGGATCTGACGAGATTGATTCTCAACAAATTTCCTTCTGTTTAGTACAAGGAAATAGAGAAAATGTTATTAGGAAAATTCCTATAATTCTTCAAATCGAAGATGATCCCAAAACTTATAAAAGATCAATATGTTCAAGAGATTATGCTTTTTGGAAAGATGCAACCAATGATGAAATGGATTAAATTATGTCAAACCACACTTGGGAGATTATTGATTTACCACTTGGTTTTAAACCAATTAGTTGTAAATGGGTATTTAGAAGGAAATACCATATTGATGGTACCCTTCAAACATTTAAGGTTAGATTAGTAGCAAAGAGTTTTAAACAAAAGGAAGGTATTGATTATTTTGATACATATGCACTTGTTGCTAGAATAACTTCTATTAGGCTATTGTTCTCTTTGGCTTCAATCCATAAGCTTTATATTCATTAAATGGTTATTAAAATTGCATTCTTAAATGGTGATCTGAATGAGGAGGTCTACATGGAACAACACGAGGATTTTGTTCTACTTGGGAATGAATATAAAGTATGTAAACTTGTTAAATCCTTGTATGATTTGAAGCAAGCACCTAAACAATGACATGAAAAATTTGATTATGCTATATTATCTAATGATTTTAGTCATAACAATACTGATAAATGTTTATATTATAAAATTTGTGATGACTATACTATTATTATTTGTCTCTATGTTGATATTAAATAATGATATGAAAGGTGTAATAGAAACGAAGAGATTTCTATCCTCCACATTCAAGATGAAAGATCTTGGAAAAGTTGATATCATTTTAGGTATCAAAGTGAGACAACATAGTGAGGGTTTTGCCTTGAGTCAATATAATTATATTGAGAAAATACTTAAGAAGTTCAACTATTTGAATATTAAAGGGAAAATACTTCAATTGATCCAAATGTAAAACTTGTTTTCAATAATGGAACAACAGTGGCTCAACTTGAATATGCAAGTATTATTGGTAGTCTAATATACATTGCTCAGTGTACAAGATTAGACATAGTATTTGTAGTTAGTAAATTCAGCAGATTTACTAGCAATCCTAGTGTTGAACATTGGAAAGTTATTGGTAGAGTTCTTGTTTATCTTAAGAAAACCAAAAAACTAAGTTTCCAATATTTAAATTCTCTATTGTACTTGAAAGATATACATATGCTAGCTGGGTATCAAGTGTAGGAGATAATAAATTTACTACAGGTTGGGTATTTACTCTTGGAGGTGGTGCAGTTCTTAGGGATCTAAGAAGCAAACTTGCATTACACACATAACCATGGAATATAAATTTATTGCTTTAGCAGCAACATGAAAAGAAACTGAGTGGCTAAGGGATCTTCTTATAAAAATCTCATTTATCTTTGAGAATTTGTCTACAATTTCTATACATTGTGATAGCAAGCCACTTTAGAACGTGCATACAGTGGAGTCTATAAGGGAAAGTCTAAACATATAAGTCTTAAACATGAGTATGTGAGACAATTAATTTAAAGTGAAATTATTTCCGTCACATATGTGAGATCAAGTGAAAACTTGGCTGATCTATTTATTAAATATCTTTTAAGAGAATTGGTAAAATTTATATCTAGAGGGTTGGGGCAAAAACTCTTGAATTAAGCGTTCCACCAGTGAAGGCAACACAACTTAATATAAGGAAATGACTAGTCTTAAGTTCAAATGGTACAAACAAGTCATTGATATAGGAGTTTTCAGCACTGAATTAAACTTGCAAGCCCTTATTTATGTTAGATGATTAGTGTTGATTGTTACAATTGAGGATTGAGTTCAAAATTCTTAATGAAGTTCAATATATGTGTTACAAGTATCTTAAAATGTAACAAAGATACTAGAAGAACTTCACTTATATGAACTTAGAGGTGGTGCCGCTTCTTATGAGAGTTAGAGTTTATCTAAAAAAAAGTTCATGAATAAGGATGAGCACACATCTATAATAGTGCTAAGCGAGGATTATGAGGAATATGAGAATGTTAAGTGTGTTTGTGTGTGGCACCATCGGTTTTGTTACAAAGAGATAACTGATTTAAAGCATAGTGCTACTTGGAATCTCAATAAGATTTTGTGATACTTACACTAAGGTAATGTTCAAATCGAAAGATACATTTCTTTATACATATACATTGTTTGGATTTTTCTTGCATGTGTTTCTTTTAATTTATATTTAACCAAGTGAGGATTGTTGGAATTCGTTATTTATAAAGTTAAAAGAAAGTGTTGTGGGTTTTTCACAATACAAATGTCCCACATTTCCAAGTGACAAATTGTTTCATGAAAATTTATTTGAAACAACACTTTACTATGAGACATGTTGTATCATGAAAAAGTTGTTTTGAAATAACATGTTTCATGAATAATACAATGTTTCAAAAGCATTGTTTAGAGCCAAAAATGTGGGAATGAGGGGACATAAAACTCTATATAAAGACATAAAGGAAATTTTTTAAACAAACAAAAAAAATCTTATCTTTTTCTTTTTCTTTTCTATTATATCTGAACTTACCAGAAAATCCAAAAAACATTCGGTCATTCATACTATAAAATTTTATTGTTGTTAAGTGCAAATTCACAAAAGATTTTTTATATCTTGAAAACTATTTGCATTAGAAACCCATAAGCAATTGAAAGGGGGTAAATATTGCTTTTTGGAAAGTGTATCAGTACGTGTTTCAAGTTATTTCAAAATTTTCCTAACAAGCAGTTCCTAAGTGAATGCTTTGCAATTAGAACATGATTGAACTTACTTTTTCCAATTGATAATCGATCTTGTCCAATTTTTGTGTGTGTATCTGAATCAATTATGCATTTTTTTTTTGGGTGATAACTCTAGGAGGATGTGGCTCACCTCACCATGGAGAATTCGACCAATGCTCAACCCTTCTTCTTCCATGGTTGAGTACATTAGATTTATCTGGTCACTAGATAATCAAGATAGCAAAACTCATGGAGAAATTTTCATGTTTGCTTCTATATTGTGGGATCTGGTATGGCGAAATAGAAATAAAATCACTTATGAGGGCCATACTATGGTTCCAGCTTCTATGCTTAATTCCCTATGTTCTCCTTCAAAGATTTGTGCTCAACTCTTAGACCATCAGATTGCTTTGTGGAGGACACCCTGCATGTTATGAAGATAAATAAAAAATTAAAACCAATGTGAATTTTGTTAAAACAAATTAAGAACAAAGTCAAAGTTGTTCAAACTTTGCAATTAAATTAGTCTCTTTAAAATGAGATTACCTGCTTGTTTTGAAACATGCTCAGATTGTACATGACTAGGCTCATCGTCTACTGGGCAGGGAAAATGGAGATTATGGAGTACTATGCCAAACATCAACATCCTCACAAGACCTAGAAAAGTCATCATTTCCTTTATTTTTCTCATCCTTGTCTTCTTCGTCTGAAGAATCCAAACTGTGTACTCCAACCTTTTTCACATCATTATCTTTCATAGATTTGTTATTACTCCTCAGAGATGAAACAATATCAACCTTCTCTAAAAAAGAAACAAATAACTTGTACCTCTTTAGATCTTGGAAAACATAACATAGGAAAAATGATAGGCTATCCTCGTCCACTATATCATATCCGTCACTAATCTTTTCCATATTAAGATCGAACTTCATAGTGAGTTGCGATTTTCTGCCATCAATATTAGAAAACGAACCTACTAAGACCATGAACCTATCATACCCTACCTCACTCTGAATCACTTTACCCTCCAATCTACCACCAACATAATTCAAGTTAGATTCGAATTTACCACCATGCTTTATCCAAAAAGGAAATGTAACCATTTTTTACCAAAAAAAAAAAATAGATTTATTAGATCTGCAAACAAACTTAGAAAGAAAAAAAAATTATCAAATACTAATTACGAATAATATGAACATGATGCCAAATGTGTCACATATGTTATATCATTTGGAAAACTGTAACATAATACTATAGTAAACACAGAAACACAAGTATCATACACATATCAATTAGCTTAATTATAGAAACTTAAAACAAGTAGCAAACCATCCTAGAACTACTCAACAATTCTGATCGAAGATTTACAACTTTAATTAATCAGAAACTTCTAAGTAATTCCTTTCGAACATAACACATATGTCAGACCATTTGAAAAATTGTAACAAAGTACCATATTAAACATAGAAACACAAGTATCATATACATCTCAATTAGCTCAATTATAAAAATTTAAAACAAGTAGCAAACCATCCTAGAACTACTCAACAATTCTGATTGAAGATTTACAACTTTAATTAATCAGAAACTTCTGAGTAATATCTTATAATATGAATATTATGCCAAACATTTCATATATGTCATACCCTTTGAAAAACAGTCACAAAATACTATATTAACAACAGAAATACAAGTATCATACACATCTCAATTAACTCAATTATAGAAACTTAAAACAAATAGCAAAGCAAATCATCTTAGAACTTCTTGGATTACACTTATAGGTGTGATCTGCAATCACATGGAAAGATGTTTTCCATCTAAAATGGTGTTGATAGCTTAGAAGTAGGCAAAATTGTGTTGCTAGCTTAGCTGGAAAGATGGATAAAAGGAATGATATCAATATATAATATTATTACTACTTGTTTTAAGTATTTAGAACCAATGGAATGTTGATTTAAAGCTAGATACAATCTTGATTTTGTTGGTTCACCATCTCTCTCTCTCTCTCTCTCTCTCTCTCTCTATATATATATATATATATATATATATATTGTTTTTATGGGTGATTTTAAGCTAAAATATATCATTTTGTTGGACGTCTCACTCAAATGATAGTAATATATGCTTTGTATATACACAAATATAAGAATCAATCTTTTAATTATGATTATGTTCCTAATCAAAACCAATATAGATAGGTAATCTGTATATTTAAATCAAGCAAAAAGAGTGAGAAATTTTGATAAAAGATGTCGCCGATGACTTTTGAATTTGTAGGTAGTAGGTGATGCTCTAAATGTAAAAAATAAAGATCATAACAAATGCTCCAGAGATAACAAATGCATAGATAAAGTCGTCCTTTGTTTAATGTTCTATATGTATAAGTTATACTTCATGAATCCATGACAAAATGACTAGATCCGTGACAACAATACCAATCAATATACAAATGTAACATAACAAATTTGTAGATATGAAAATCAACAAATTTAATCTAAAAAAGTACAATATTTCAAACTTGATTTTGAAGGTTGAAGAGAATGAGTTTCGAAGGAGGTCCTTGATCGACTAATCACAGCACCTAACGGAGAAAACTATTTTTCCTGTCATAGATCGACAACTCCCGAGAATGTAGAGAGGTCGTTTCTTCTCTGATTTTGTGGTTTTGGTAGTCGTCAGAGTGTGTGGCTGAGACAGTGCTAGCTCGTCTTCTTCATCTCTTCCTCGTCGATAGAAGATCAAAACAATTGCAATGGAGGAGCAAAAGGTGGAGGAAGGATTTCTTGGAGAGGATGGAGAAGCTTTGATGAACACCAAAGTTTTACTCAAAATCCACTATTGATGGGGTTTTGGAGCTGGCACGTGCAGTGTGTGCATGTGAGAGAAAAAGCTCATTACCCCATTTGTTTTAGTTCTTTAATGTTCTTCAATTTTTTGTTTTAGTTAATTAACTTTAGACTACTATTAGCTAATGAGAAGGGTAAAAAAGAACAAAAAAAGTTTAATCTTTAATTTCCAAAAAGTGGGGTTCTAGACCTCAAATGGTTTAATTTTGGAGATTTTTTGATCAAATTATCCAAAATAAAATATTAGAAATAAATTAATATGTATAAAATTGTAGATATTATTGATATTTTGTTAAAAAGGTTTATTGTACCAACGATCTCTAACATTTACTACTTTGAGTACCTTTGTCCCCAACTAAAATTTTGAATTCTCATGGTTTCCAATCTTGTCAAACTATGTAATTTTGTCATTTTCATTCGTTAAATTAGCATGTCAGGTCCATGTTGGACTCGTTAGAGGTCCTGTTTGGTTTGGTGTGCATGTGAGTGCATAAACCTTTTTATTGGAAAATATTATTTGAGTATATTATTCAAAATTTATTTACTGGAAAATATTATTTGAGCATATTATTCTAGGTTTATTTTGTCCTTTTTGGTTTAGTGCGCATGTGAAGTGTATGTTGAACTTATAAAAACATGCAATTGCGCTATTTTTATTTGAAAAATTACTAAATACCCTTATAAAAGATACCACATGTACCTTACATCCTTATTTAACGAACAAAAGTGGACAAATAAAACAAAATTGTCATAGACTAACCTACTTTCTCAATATTTTTTTCTTTCTTCTTCAAACAATTATATATATACATACCTGAATCTAGAAATCCGGATAACAATATGAAATCTCAAGATTAAAATGATTTGTTATGTGAAAGTAGAATTGTAGCAAAATGCAACACACACAAGTAAAGGAAATTTTTTTATATTGCTTGAAGAACTTTGGTGAACAATACAAGATGAACTTGAGAGATGGTAGGGCTTTTCTAGAGAAAGAGAAAGTTTTGGTGGTTAAGAGGAGTAAATGAACTATCTTTTACATTGAATGCACCCTTCTATTTATAGGCAAAAGATGAGAGGCAATATAATACAATTAAGTACATTGAATGATCTACTCAATTGAATGATCTAATCAACTTCACTAACTCTTGCACTGATTACAAGGGAGCATGAGCTCTTTCCGTGGGTTTAGGGTTGCAAGGCATGAGTTAAAATGCAATTATAGGATCCTGGCACGGCATGACTCTTGTCCGGATATAACTCCCTGAATAACCTTGTCCGGGTGCACTATACGGACACATCGACCCAAACTCACATTAATTATCAATTAACCCCAAATTAGTTCATTTAGCACACTTAACATTTACTTATCATGTGAGGTAAATAAGAGTATTATATATTTTTAATTAATTGATTATATATCACAAATTATAAATAAATAAAAACCCATAAAAATTTTGAAAAAAAGAAAGAAAGAAAAAGTCTCATATAATATCAAAATTAATCGCTAATAGATCATTATAAATTATAATTCTTAATTTTGATAAATATTTTTTCAAGCCATGCCTCAAGTGTATGAAATTTCTTAGTCTGGCACTAAAAATTGCACATTTAAATTGGGGAACAATAAAAATTCAAAAATTTAGCATGTGTTTGGTTCACTACTTAAAATACCTTACCGGTATTTACAAACCTAGGGGGGCGTTTGGTTAGGGTATTTACAATACCCGAAACCCTTATTTGGCATTGTTCCAAAAACCCTCTCTCTCTCATCTCGCATCTCTTTCCCCACTTTCTCTTGGTCCCATCTTGACGCCTCACCCTCTCTTAACCTCGACTCTGACCCAAATGGCTCTCGTTCGTCGGGGTTGGGTTGTTGATTTTTGTCGCCTTTTACCACACTGGCATGATGTCCGTGAGGTTGGAGGTGCCTCCACCACGTTTGAAATCATGCCCCTGTTCTTCGACCCACCGAAAGAGCTCCATATTGGCTCTAATCCCATCCCTCTCCTCTGATTTGCTTACTCGACCTCCGTTCACCGCGTTCATCAACCGAATCCAACGAGGTATAATCCCCCTCTCAGAAACCTTCTGATATGCTTTGTTATTACTTTGCCCTGTGGCTATGTTTTTATGTGATCTGAGTTGATTTCTTGGCTTATACGATTTTTGTGGATTTCTTGGCTTGTGCGATTTTTGTGGATGCCTGCGAGTTGTGGGTGATTTGTGCATTTTTCTGATTTTAGGCCTCATATTATCCCGACATGCTCTGTGATTATTGATTCTTATATGGGTTTATCTTGTGTGATTTGTGTGGATTTCTGCGATTTGTATGATTTGTGGGTGATTTGTGCATTTACTATGATTTTGGGATTGAGAATTGTTGAATTAATATGGTCTTGAGCTGTGATTTGTGCGATCTATGCAATTAGTGTCCTTATTAATGCCCATTTGATTGGGTCTTGTGTGAATAGTGTACATTTCTAGTATTTGTGGCTGATTTGTGAATTAATTGTGATATTGGGTCTGATATTTGTTGTACTGATGCCCATATGTCTCTGATCGTTCATGAAAATGTGGTGGAAAGTTTTTGGTTATTGATGGTTGCTGTAAATTACAGGTTCGGTTCACTGATAATGAACAGATACATACGAAATTTCATACTTTATCTTGTCATTGAGGTTGAGTTAGGTTCGACGATGATGAGGGTAAATAACCCTTGAGCCACATGGTTTCAGGTACTATTACCCCTATTGCATCTCAGGTTTCGAATAGTGTTGCCCCTATACTGTCTTTCATAATTTGATACTTCTTTGAGGTTGTTTGGCCACTATTTGTTACCTTTGAGAGTGAGTTAGGTTTGGTGATGATGAGGGTATTGTACGATTAAACCCTGAGCCACATTTCATGACATTGGTGCTGATTTTTTTTTGGCACCAATGCCATGTTTTGGTTTATGGTTATGTTGCCTCTTTGTTGCCTTTAAGAATTGATACTATTATAAACTTGTTCGGACACTATTTCTTAGCTTTGACACTGAGTTAGGTTGGACGATGATGAGGGATATGTGTAATATTCCCCTGAGCCACATTGTATGACTTTGCTGCTGGTTTTTGGCACCTATGCTGTGTTTTAGTTTATGCACTTATTGACCCTTTGCTGCCTTTGATATGTGATACTAATGTATGGGATTTTGTTGCCTATGTTTCTTCCCTTTGAGGCCTCTGTTGGTTCCACAATAATGATTAACTTGGTTTTTACTTATTAGATTTGGTTCCCCTATTTCTGTTTTGTGCTTATTTTTGACGTGTGTTTGGTTCCCTCCTTACAATACGCTACCCGTAGTGTGAAAAATCATTTTTCAAATCTTAAGTGATGCAAACATGTTCTTTTTTTGCTGTTTTTGTTGATGACATATGTTTTAGACATATTCTATCACTTGTTTTTGCCTTTAAGGCTGTGTATTTGGGTTCGGCGATGATGCGGTAATTCGCAATTACCCCTGAGCCACATTTTAAGGCAAAGCATGTTTGCATTTTCTCTTATTTTCGTTTTTTGTTTATGCAATTTCAGACTTTGCCTCTTTATGCCCAGCATTGTGTTTGTTTCTATTTTGGTTCCCTCTGCCTTTTGCTTTCTATTTTTGTTGATGGCATATATTCTGGACAGATTCTACCAATTGTTTTTGCCTTTAAGGCTGTGTATTTGGGTTCGACAACGATGAGATAACTCACCATTACCCCTGTGCCAGATTTTAACACAAAACATGCTTGCATTTTCATTTTTTTGTTGTTTTTTTTGGCGATTTCAGACTTTGCCGCCTTATGGCTAGCTTTCTGTTTTGGTTCCCTCTGCCTTTTGCTTGCTGTTTTTGTTGTTGCCATACCCTTTTTTTTTCTTTTCAAATCGGATCTTTAGCTTTATTATCATTTGGTATATGCTAAGGAAACATGCAAAAGTGATCTAGACAGATTAGAGCACTGAGGAGTGTTTGTAGTTATTGGTTGGTTTTACTAGCCAAAATGTTGGCCAAACACCCCCCAAAGCCCACATATTTACAGTGGATTAGTATTATTAGTGCCAAATGTGGTCAGTTATTTGACTTAAAACAAATAAAGTCTAAGGATCAGTGTTTTAGGAGGGACTATTTGTTATTCACCGGTATAAAAAATGATTCTAGTATTGGATGAAATGACTTAAATCAAACTGTCACATGTCATGATTGGAAATGGGAGGAGTACTGTTAGGTAACTTGGCTAATTTGGAACTTATACATACTATTTTGTTTCTATGTGTATACTTAGTGCATTCTTCACAGTAAAAGTCTAACAATTCTATTTGTTTTTGATAGGGAAACGATGATATAAAGCATTTGAAGAACAGTCTTCCCCATTATGACATGCATCATGTTGTTTTCAGGTCTTCTTTGGCCATAGGGAACTACGCAGTTCCCTCTACAGATCCATACCTACGGCATGGTGATGTTGATAGCAGTGACAGTTCTAGTAAGGACGACATCGATGCGTACACGATGGATACTAGTCCTCATTTTGGGGACAAGTGGGCCAGTACTTCACAGGGGGGAAGAGGAACCAAAAAAAGGGAAAAACGAAGGTTGAGTATGAGGCGAGCATCGAGGCATTGGCATCTGCTTGAGTTGCCAAAAATGAGAAAGTAGTGACTTCTCAGCAGTCCAGACAGTTAGGGCAACAGTCAGACTTGATGGGGCAGATTATTCAGATTGTGACAGGACTTGATGACTTGGACTATGACCAGACATGTGGCGGTATAGAGATTTTTTGGGTTAACCCAGATGCGCAGAGTGTGTTCCTTCAGATTCTAGTGCATTTGAGGAGTAGCTACATTTGTAGAGTTGTGTAGTAGACATTGTGGATTTTTTTTTAATTATTTTATGATTGTTGGTTGTTTGACGTACTTATTTTTTTTCGATATATAGGTTGATGAGACATTCATTCAGTATTTGCTTATTAGATGACATTGATTCGGGATTTGGTATTTATGTTGAGACATTTTCTCAACGTATTATTTTCATGATGTAGAAATATATATTCGAGATTGGTTTTTATGTTAACTACTGGTAGTGCAATTGAGTTCTCAATGGATGTTTGCAATGTTGGATTGTTGGTTGTTGAATGTTTACAACTGGATTTTGCAATGCTCGGTTGTTGGTTGATGAATATATATAGGTGGATTTTGCAATACTTCTTTTTATTTGAATTTTCAACAATTATTATATTTTACAAATTATTTAATTACATATTTAAATTTTAATGATTTATTTATTTATTTTTGTACCATATAATTTATTATAAATGTTAATATATGTAATAATAAAATTAAAACAATATATAAATTAAAA
>WUAT03012081.1:0-14520 GCA_010015005.3 Ulmus americana
GTTAATGGTAAAAATGTTACAAGGGATAAATTGATTAGTTATGTGTCGTACCAACTCCTCTTTATTATAGAGGGCATTCATGCAGGCTTTGATTTATCGGGACGAGCTGCATCCTCCACTCTATGTGTGGAAAAAAGAACTGAATGTAACAACTAAAAACTTCGTCGGGATCGGCCCTCTTGGAAAGTTTTTGGTAGCACACTAGGTACGTACACGAGGCCCGAGTCTAGATAACGAACACTAAATGAGTCTAGACTATCATAAGTTGTATATTAATAGATGTTTGCATTCAATAGGCACTTGCATATTCATTCATTATTTGATTATGAACATTTATTTATAAATGTATATTATGTGCTTATTGAATGTGTCGCACCCTATTTGTGAAATATGTTTGTGCTTGCTAAGCTTCGACTCACGACTTACGTTCGTGTTATAGGTACAAAAGGCAAGCACGTATTTGATGCTTGATGATATGTCAGATTGTGGCCAGGCTTTTGGAAGGTCGGGAATGGGATTAACCTACTGCATAAATTGTTCCGCTTCAATTTGTATAAGTTCTACATTTTCATGCCTCCTATAATGCTTTCTATATCTATGCTTTCATCCTATGCTTTGTTATAGTCATGAAAACTCCTTTATGTTGCTATGGTCTGTAATTATTATTTCTGGAGGCAGTTTTCTATTAGCATCTATTCTTGAAACTTCATTACCTTTTAATAAACCAATTCTCTCTAAAAAGATGTATTTCCGCGTTTGCGCTTTTGAAATTACCATTTTCATAAAATGGTAAGTATAGGAGTTAGTAACATCTTGGTTTCAAAATCTAGATTAGGTTTGAACTATATTTTAAATAAGTTTTATGAACTCATTTTCAAAATAGACTTGATTAGGTTCTTCTTTCGAAGTCGTTTTCAACCCAAATGAGTTAGTATTCAAAAAGAAAGAAAAATTACTCTGATTTTTTGATGACCTAAATGAAGTTTTAAATGTCCTAAAGTTTTGGGCTGTTATAGTTCGGACCCATGCAGGCGAGCTACTCAACCCAAGCGTGTGCCTACTATCTAGATGCAGGCTCCTCGCTTAGCCAAGGCACATAGGGCCCGAATAGGCTATTCGGCCAATTTGAGAAGCCACTTTGTCCTTCGAGCCAAACTTCTCCAATCAGATTTTTAGCCAATCCGCCACCCCATATGGCCAAGCACACCCACTTAAATGTCTAATGTTAGTACAACAATCCAAATGGTCGAGCCGATATACCCGTAAATGGTTCCCAACCAAGCTGCTCGAATAGACTGATTGGCAGGCATCTCAACAGGCTGTTCAGCTAGCCGAAGAGCCAACTTGGCCCTAAATAAACTTAACCAAAATAACACTTTTGGCTAGTGCACCCACCTATTTGGCCATGTACATGTTTAAATCTATTCGATGGTCGTTTGGCAAGCCAAATGGCCGAGCTAATTTACCCAAAATTGGCCTTGAATTGGCCACCTAGATAGACTGCTCGGCCAAACCAACCATTCAGCTAATCTCACTCTTTTGGTCTCAAGCCATCTTGGAACACCATGCAATTAGCCAGGAAAGGTTACCAAGGCTTAGGGACTTTGCATGGATGAATGAGGGTGATTTTTAGTGGGATTTGGATAGACCCAAGTGTCACAAGCTCAAGCCATCACCTCTCATTTCTACCAATGCATGTCAAGGGGAATCTTGATTTGTCCCCCAGTAAGATGTCGAATAGCCAATCACAAGAAAGATTAAGCACTTAATGGAGGTTAAGAGCTGAAAGCTCTTCTCATTGTTGAAGACTTTCCAAAACATACTCCCTCCCTCTCTTCTTTATTTGGCCGAGAAAAGAGCAAACAAGAGCTTCCTTGATGTTTTTGCAAATCCAAGACCTAATTCTTCAAAAGCTTGAACTAAATCCAAGCTCAATTCAAGGTAAAGGAACCCTTGAGTTAAATCTGATAGATTTATGAATTTATAGGTAAAATTTAATGAGTTTCACATTATAATGCTAGGTGAACTTGGCCAATTGAATCAGTGTTGAAGGAGCTTGGCTCAACCGACTTTCCAACAAGTTTTGGGTAAGATTTGTAAGCTAAGTTGTTGGAGATTTATATTGAGTGTATGGATGTACATTTAGTGTTGAGAATTGTGGTTGCATGTGAGGAGAGCTAGAAAATGCATAAATCATGCATTTATGCCTTAATATTTTTTAAGTGTTATTTACGGTGTCAAGTTTTGTTTTGATGTATTTTCCAGTTTCTTGAGCCTAAAAGAAGGAGAAAATAAAGAGCAATGATGACATGACATAGCCTAGTCAAGAAGGAGCTGAAGAGCATGTTTGGAAGAAGAAAAATCAAGGAAAAGGCCATAAAAGTTAAAATCAAAGTTTAGAAAATTCGAGCAAGTTTGACTATTCACATATTTTAGTATTTTGGCCATAACGTCTTCATACAAAGTCCAAATATGGTGATCTTGGCGGCTATGGAAAGCTAAGCGAAAGAGCTACAGCTTGTATGAAGACACCCCGGCCTAATTCGTGCTCAATTCAGTGCCTCGGCATCTCAAAGTTTATGTCGCGACATTCTTGCGATAACAGTTGTTTTGAATTTGTTTTATCTTTATCTCTTTAGGGTTTTAATGATAATTTTCAACCCAAAACACTCCTAAACCTCTTGTATTATCTCTATATTTTAGTAATTTAATGTTCATCTTTATCTTTAAACACTCTTAGATTTCTTATATTATAAATAGACCACTTAAGATACCTTCTTTAGTATCTAGGAAGTTATTATTCAAGAGATTATTCAAGATGTTTTCTGGTTGAAGCCTCTAGTAAAGCTAAAGTGGATCTCATAGGTGGAATTTCTCATTTTCCTTAGTTTTATTTATTTATTTATGTCATGTGACATGTAACAATTGTATTTGATTTCAATTCCTTCTTAATAATAAATTGTTTATTTATGTGACAGATGTTTATTTAATTTATTTGAGATTATATCTACGTGAGAGATATAATAGTTAATATACGTGAGAGATAGGTTATTAGATTGATTTTATTCATAAACAAATATAAGTCTAATCACACTTCTCTTATATTGGTCAATGTGAATATTAATTAATCAACTTAGATCAATTTTAAAGTATTGTCGTTGTTTGATATCTTATAAGACGGGTCAATTTTGTACTTAATTAACAAATTGAGATTAAATAATTAATAAATCAATATTAGGAATTGGAGGATAAACCTTGAGTAAAACTTGATGCTTTTTGTTTAATCAATTGTTTTAATTCTCTAAATTCAAATTATCTTTTCTTATTATTTTTCATTGTTTAGGATTTTATTTCTTCTTTGTGTTCTAAGTTTTTATTTTTCTTTGCAAGCCTTCTTCTTGTGAGACGACACCTCTTCTATACCGCAATTACCATGTGTTAAGTTGAGCGTAATCAACTACGTATACCACTATTCCAAAGTTTAATGGGTAATAATAAGTTACAGATAAGTGATTAGTTAGGGACTAAGATTTATCCAAGTGTCTCTTCCAAGAATGTTCACTGCAACTAGCTATGTTTGAGGATGAGTGCAAACTCTTAATGAAGTTTAGGTTTACTAAACCAAATGTAGCTAAAGACATGTAAGTAAAACTTATCCTATGTGAACAATAGAAATGATGTCATTTCTAACAAAAGTTTGGGTTCATTTTTGTAAATGTTCATGAGACCAAGATTGAGCACAAGGCCATAATAGTGCTATTGTTATTTGAACATCTTGTAGAAAGTGAGATAACTCATATGTGATGTATTTCTGATATTTACGCGAGGAGATTTGGTTTAATGTAGACGTAGAAATTTGGTCAATGGTCAAGGTGTACCATGTAAGCTATTCTCTTTGAGTAAGCAAGGTCACCCGGTGTCAAGTCAGATTTAGTTTGGAAAAATTGACGGTGTCTCTGCGAAAGTGATGGCATCAAAGTGTAGAGCTATCTGAAGAATAATTTGCAAAACAAGAAATAATCAGAGGTTGGGGAAGCTATTCCCCCGATTACATTCTGATACTTAAAATCAACACAGATTTGAGTAATCTTTAGAGAGAGAACATCTGAGAAAATTTTCACGTAAGTGAGTGTACCTTTGGAAAGTGAGAATGAGGGGCATTTATAGTGATACCTTGAGAGGGAGAATGAACTATTTTCACAGATGAAAAATAGGATCCTTAATTGCATCAGATGATGACATATATGTATTTTGGACATGGGACAATCATTCCACAAAAAATGGACTCTTGTAATAGCGATTATAAGGATTTGTGTAATGTTGTCTGCTTACTTGTCTTGGACCAATTGATCGATTAACTGATACGAATGATTCTACCACAGCTTAGTCTTGGAAACATCGTATCTCAAATTGACCAAGTGTTGAGAGGCTCCTTGAGGAACTATGTGATCCAAAAAGGAGACGGGCATGTAAAATAGCTCATCGCGAGTGTTTTGAATGGACTTGAAGAAGTACTGAGTTTGGAAGCCAAGGAAACAGACGAAATTGCGACGCCCGCTTCGAGGAGAGCTGAGCTCGGCTGGCCAAGCTAAACAACTTGGCAGGCCTGCCCCGCGTAGTTTTCAGCTCGATAGGTTATCACTTGGCAATGCAGTAGGTGAGTTGAGCTAGTTTGGCATGGCGCACAACACTGTAAGCTTGGACAAAAGGGTAGCTCGGCAGAAAGATTGGGCAGAGCTGAGCAACCTAGCAACTTAGCACATGGGATTCACCTCGGCAGGTAGGAGCACCTGTTTGCACTCTTGCTCGTGTGTTTGGTCAGCGCCTCGCCTAGCTCGTCGTGGGCTCCTTGCGCACACTTCTGCGTCCCACACAAGACAGCCCCGCTCTTAGTCTTTGCTTTGCTTGGCAAGCCAGTCAGCTTGGTACACTACCTAGCTCACCTCACACGCATTATGGAGCTCAGCTCGGCAACTCAAATGCCTGCCTGCACGCACAGCTAGTACGAGGACCATGTGTTTATTGCCATGCACACTTTGAGCGCATGCTACTCAATCCGCACCTTGCCTGCCCATTTATGCTCCTTAGCCAAGCTACTCAATAAAGCTGGCCTGGCTGAGCTAGCTTGGCTGTGTTGCTTGGCTGAGCTAGCTTAGCTGCTAGGTATCTGGCTGGATCTGGTCCGTATTTTCGCGACACTGATAACGTTGTTGTCGCTTTGTTAATTCAAGAATTACTTCGAGAGGTATCGCACCTCAATTTTTCACTAAGTCTGGAAAGGAGATTTGAGAATCACCTTAGTTCGGCGTTCGACCAGTCACCGTTGTGGTCAAAACTCTGGGATGCCAGCCTAGCAAGCATAAGCTGCCAACTCAGTCTTGGTATGATCTATGTGTTAATCATTTCAAGATGACATGAATGCAACGTTAGTTGTGATAAAAATCCACATAACAATGTACTTACACATCATTGTCTTCATAAATACTTTGAATTATATTCACTAATTGAATGTTTAATTCAAAACACACTTTCTTGTATGAATGAATATATCAATTATAGAAATTGGAGAAATATTACAATCTAGTAGAAGATTATTAGTGAGATTGTAATATATTAAATTTATTCTTATTAAGAATTATTAAATATATTTTAGTATGTGTCAAAATACAATATACATATTGGTTCATTCCAAAAACATACATATAATCAAAAGATACAAATTGGGAATTCGTGCCTTTTATGAAAAATACCTATTGAAGTATGTAATTTTTTATGAATAGATTCTTATGATGAAAAGACATGTTATTTAGATACCAAACTTTTCCGATTTTTTTTTTTTTTTTTTGAGTATTCGATGAATTCTGTAAATTTGTTATTTTGTAAAATTCTTGAATTTATTGTACACTGAATGTAATTAGTCATTTCCAACCTTTTAGCAAACTCGATACAATCCTTTAGGCCTCAAATCTATTGATAATATATATATATAGAATTAAGGACAAATTAACGTGTGTGTACTTAAATTTATGGGGCTAATGGGCTATTATTAAAAAGTGGATGAGCCGAAATAAGCGTTTAATTGCAACAAAATGCATGTTAGAATTTAAACACTAGGCATAAAATAAAATAAATTTGACATGTGAGAAAGAGTTCATGGGAAGAGACGTGGTGGATTATCATAGATTCATAGTATTATATATAGAATTTTACAATGACCTAATAGTTGCAGCTGTCATGACAACATTTTTGGAGCCATCCAGCTAGACTCCATCTATGAGAGAGAAAGAGAGATTAGTATGTTCACGATATTTAATTTTAGCCGTTTATTTGTACATATAAGGAGAAATTTGATGTGTGTCGTACTCATAGCCTAATGGAAATACAAATAATGTGATGGTATAGGTAGCTGTAATGACGTATACTTATTTATGTATTTTAAAAAGAGAAGCTTTTTACAAGAAAATGAGTAAATTACTCTAGCAGCCATTTTTTATTATTATTATTATTTTTGCAAGTTTTATTATTTTTATGTTAAAAGTCATTTGGAGGTATCACTTTCTTTTCTTTTCTTTTTTTTATGGGAGAGTTATCACTTTTTTTTTCTTCTTTCTGGACGGTAGAGCTATCACTTCTTAAATATTCAAAGTCAAAGAATATTTGAGTCTCTTTTTGTTTTACTGAATTATAAAAATAATTACATTTTGGATGTTAAAAACTGTTTGTAATTTTGAATCTAAGAAAATAGGATCATGAACTTGCAGAAACTAAAGCCTGGAGAAGAGGATAAAAATAACACAAATAAAACAACCTCGAAACAATTTCCTAAAGACATCAGAATTTTTACACACATAAAGAACAACCATTCAATATAGTATATAAAAAATAAATAAAATAAAAAAAGAAAAAAGGGAACAAATTGATAGCTAGCCTAAACTCTAGGTCAGAATTGTTTTAATATTTTGACAATCATATATATAGATGCACATGATGAATCCGTGGTAAGTTGACTTTAGCTATATATATATATATATATATAAAGCTTTCTGTTGTATCTCTAGCACCAAACCAGAAAATCAGATTGCAAAAGAAGTTAAAGAGAGAAATGGAAGACGGTAGAGGTACAGTTTGTGTAACGGGAGGAACAGGTTATGTTGCCTCTTGGCTTATTATGAGACTTCTTCAACATGGCTATTCCGTCCGAGCAACTGTTAGATCCCATCCAGGTTCTTATCTATTTTTCTGTAATATATATATATATATATAATTATATATATATATATATACACTACACACACACACACCAAATTAGGGTTCGTGAGATATCCTTTTGATGGGTTTTTGAATAAGTTTATTCTCATCTCATATATATAATATCAAATTAGGGTTCATGAGATATATACTTTGATGGGTTTTTGAGTCATTATAAGTTATTTCTCATCCCCAATTAGATATAAACTTGGACTAGCCAAAGCCAACAATTTCTGGATAGAAAAAGCAGTTGAATTTCATTTTCATGCATTAATAACACCATAAATATAAAATATAAACTTAATATATAAGAGTATAATATAAATATACTTGCAGGAGGGAATAGAGACATAAGCTACCTCACAAACCTACCAAAAGCATCAGAAAAACTCCAACTAATAGAGGCAAATCTCAACCAACCGGAGAGTTTCAAGGCGGCCATAGAAGGGTGCGTGAGCGTCTTCCACCTGGCTCACCCCATGGACATAGAAGGGAAAGAATCCGAAGAAGAAGTGACAAGAAGAGCCTTGGAAGGAACACTAGGCATTTTAAGGGCATGTCTCTACTCCAAAACCATAAAAAGAGTGGTTTACACTTCAAGTGCTGTGACAGTACTTTTCAATGGCATGAGTGATCTTAGTGTGGCCGACGAAACTACTTGGAGCGATCTTGATGTATGTAGAAATTGCAAGATTGCGAACCCTTCTTATTTGGTTTCCAAGACTGTGGTGGAAAAGGAAGCCCTGGATTTTGCAGAAAAGAATGGTTTGAATCTTGTTTCGGTGGTTCTTCCTTTGGTTGTTGGACCATTTATTTGTCCCAATATACCTGCATCAGTTTACATGTCACTCGCCATTCTATTTGGTATATATTGATCATTATAATATACAATTTTCTATATATATTAATTTGATTAATAATTATTCTTATGATTATTTAATTTTAATTATGCAGGTGACAAGGATCAATTTAAGAATATTAGTAACTTACATATGGTGCATGTAGATGACGTGGCTAGTGCACAAATTTTCCTTCTTGAAAATACCAATGCCAAAGGGAGGTTCATATGTTCTTCGGCCGACATAACATCTCATGAAATGTTGGATTTTCTGTCAAAAAGGCCAGAATTTCAGACATCAATGCCAGAGTTAGTTTTTCTTTTTCTATCATTTTAGGTTTCGTTTGGTATACTGTGATATCTTATATTGTATTGTATTATGTGTAAAGATTTGATATAATACAATACAATGCAATACAAATTTTGCTACTATATAAAGGGTAAATTTTCATGCTAGTCCTAAGCTTTCCTTCAAATGTACTACATACCCCTATACTACTTTCACAATTGTCCCAACATACACGAAATAGCTCTAAAATGATATATTTTTCATATGTAGAAATGAAAAATATTATAAATAAATAAAAAAAAACCCATGTTCCAAGTGTGTCGTGTCATTCAAAAACAAAAATCAAAACTTTAAAACTTTCGGTGTATTTTGAGAGATTATAAAAGTTTAGGAAGAGTTGGAGATCTCATTTTGAATGTTCAAGAATTTACTCTTAAAATTGATGTAAATGTGCCCTTTCGTTTACTTGAATTGAAATTTTGCCCCTTATTAATTATTTTTTCAATACTAAACTTTCATGTTATTGTTTACTAACACTTATACATAAAAATATCTCAAAATTAATAGGTAATTTTGAGCTGAAGTAGCTGTAAACATTAACATAGGAGGTTTAGTGATGGAAAAAATCAATAAAGGGCAAAATATCAATTTAAGTAAACGAATGGGGCATTTATGCCGATAATTCAAAACAAACTATTACTAATTAATTACTTATTAATTGTTTTACAGTGATTTAAAGGAGATTAAGGTTGAGAGAAGAACTGGGCTGTCATCAATGAAGCTGTTGAATTGTGGTTTCGAGTACAAGTACAGCTTTGATGAAATGTTTGATGGTGCTATCCAGAGCTGCAAAGAGAAGGACTTTCTTAATATGTTCATATCTCCGCCCACAATTTAATGCCAAATACCAGTTGCCTTTTTCCCTTTACTTTCTCGAAATGTTCAAATTCTTTAAAAATAAAAATTGTACAGAAGTGGTATTTTATTTTCTTAAACAGCAATCAAGGAGTTGTGTCCACGAAACAAAAGACGACAACATTGTCGCTCGAAGACTTAACAAACAACGATAAATTTCTGGGTTATGTTTATATATAGTATACTTAGCGACAGGCGCAGTAGATTACATGTTTCGATGAAAATTGGAAAGAAACGACTTAAACGGCAACAAAGCATTATTCTACGACAATCGTGTGATAATAAAACGACATGTTTCTAAGATTACATTTAAAAAAAAAAAAATTAATATTTTAAGGATTAATTGGCGCAAATGTCCATTGCCTTTGGCTGATTTTGCATTTTACCCTGTAGCTAAATTTTTTAGTAATTCCCTTGTTCGTTGACAATTGTGGCAAAAAGTACATAAAACTGGTGATAATTGTGACCAAAAATGTTAATAAACAGTAAAATTAGAGAATTAATAAAAAAAATTAAATAAGTGGCAAAATATAAAATCGAGCAAATGATTTGAGGCATTTGAACCAATAAATCTAATTTAAAAATACCAATAACTGTTTATTTCATGTTGGACTATGGAAGTAAGGGCTTATTTGGTTGGAGGGAAAAGTAGAGGGAGGGAGGGGTGGATGAAAATGGGTGGAAAGGAAAATCAATTCACTTGTTTAGTTGGGGAGGGAAAGGAAGAAGGAGAGGGAGAACTATTCTCCTTGGGCCCACAAAATGGGATAGATTTTTCAATCCATCAACTTTGGAGAGGATAATATGGTAATTTTACAACAACAAAAATCAACCTATACTTCCAACTTCTTTTTTATTATTATTATTATTATTATTATTATTATTATTATTTTATTTTATTTTACATACCTAGCAAACGAATAGAATCACATTTTATTGGTGAAATTGTAACACATCTTAATTATTTTTATAAAGGATTATTCCATTATTTAAATATCCATTGTTATGTCTCAAAATCTCAACATACTCATTTATTTATTCTAAAAGATATGTCAATTGAAAATATATATTTTAATGAAAAGATACATATTGGGAATAAGTTCTTTTTGATAAAACGATACGTGTTGGAATAAATTTCTTTTGATAAATAAATATCATTTGATGAAAACACATCTATTGGAATCTACAAATAAATACCATATTTTTAAAATTCTAAAAAAAAAAATCAGTTTTGAGTGTTATGTGAATTTTATGAGTTTATTACCTTGCAGAATTTTTAGATTTATTATATCTTGGAGGTAATTTGTAATTTTCAACCTTTTAGCAAACTCATAGTGAGTGAGGACAAATAAAATCTTAAGAATAGTAATCTTTTACACCTCAAATCTATTATTTTCTTCTTCTCTTATTCAAATTTTATCAACAATCTTAAGGTCTTAATTTTAGAGATAAGAACGTGGCTTCATTTCTGAATCCCAATGTATAACTAGATTGTGTTTTGATGGAACTAACTTTATTTGTTGAAAAAAAAAAAATTTCTTCGTCACTAAAGGAAATCACTATTACACACTTGAACATGAAATACAAAAGAGAAAGTGGATGTTAAAACTATTTTTTCAAGTGGCAATCTTGATTAAAGAAATTTATATGGAACAACCTGTAAGGTTTGTAATCACTAAGAGAAACAGAGTTGGTCGTCACTATAGAATGAAATGGCATCGGATAGATATATAGCAATAACATTGTCGTCATTATAAGTCATCGTAATAGGTTCATACTTATAGGTCAATTGCAACGACATATTTGTTGTCGGTGTAGCTATCAACACTGTAGCGACGACAATGTTGTCGATATATTGTATAATTATCGTCGTTGTGTCAATTTAATTTCATAATTTATAGCAACGTCATCGCTATATTGATTTTTTTTTTAAATCTTATTTTTAATTTATTTGAAATAAAAATCAGTAAAATTAATACACTAAAAAATTAGTAATATATATATCTTATTCTTTGAATCTATGCAAATAATAAAAAAAAATTTATAATTTAAGTTACAAAAAAAAAAAAAAAAAACTTAAGGATCCCCAAATTTACATCAGTTTCGTCGGAGTCTTCATCCTCATCCTAAGCGGGCATCAAAAGTTGTTGCGGCAGTTGGAAATTATAAAATTAATCTTTCGGACTAGCAATGATGTGCCGAATAATGATTACAAGTACTTTTTTTTATGAATTACAATTACCTTATCACTTCAAATTATGGTGCATTAAAAAAATAATAATAAAAAATAAAAAAATCTCTTGTTGTTCACTCTATAAAAAAAGGAAAATGTTGTTTTGGTACCCTCTATTTAGTAAAAATTTCAGAAATGACTTTTGATTTTTAGAAATATAAAAACAGTTCATTTCATATTATACAAATTTCACACTGGCACCTTGAGATGACCAATTTTTTAAATAAATCCCAAGATTACCCTTCCTATTTTAATAAAATTATTTTATAAATTAAAATTTTAAAACTAAATACAATAAAATTAAAATTAAATCTAATTTTAACAATTAAAGAGACAAAACTATTGTCATCTTCAACCTTAGTCCAGACCATCTCCCCCGGTCAATTTTCACAATCTTTTTTTGTTCTCAATTCATAGGTTTCTCAGCAACCAAGAAGAGCAAAATGAAAAAGGACGAAATCTAGTTCCACTCCTAGAGCTTATTGTGCACACTATTCACTGACATGAATTCAATTCAAACAAAACCAACAGAATTTCACCAAAATATCCACAGCCAACTATAAAATTCACAGAAAATTACAATGCCAAAAAATCCACACCAAAAATCAAACAAATTAAATAGCCAACCAAAATTAAATTTAATTAATCATAGCTTATTTCAGAGCATCAATTCACAACAAAATTTGAATTCTAAATTGAAATCTTTACCAATTCACAAAAAATTCACAGAATTTCACACAAAAAAAAATCCACAATTTCTCACCCAAAAAATCGAAAAAATAAATCCATACCCATAATCCAAACTCAAAAGGAAGAGAAGAGTTGGAGAAAAGGAGAATTGAGATAGGTTTTGTGGTGGGTTTGAATGTTGAGGGTTAGCGGTTGGACTAGGAGGCAATTCGTGGTGGAAATGGGGTGGTTTCGCGATGAGTTGTGAAGGAGGCGAATTCGCGGTGGAGATAGCGGCTTTGGGTTGGATCTAGATGACACCTTTGGGTTTGGAGATTGTGAGGGGTTTGGGTCGTCGTCAAAAGGGGATTGGGAAAGAAGGAGGATAAATAGATTTGGGAGAAAACGAAGGATAGGGGCTAGCAGAAGGTGGGGAGTCGAAAGAGGTGGGTCGAAGAACATGGCGGCAACGATGACAGTTTAGTGGTAGAGGAAGAAGAAGAAAAGGGAATAAATGCGTTATTTTCCCTTTTTTTCTTTTATGTTTTTAGTAATATTTTTTAATTATTTAAATATATATTTTTATTTATAAAGTAAATTCTTATTTTAATTGAGGGTAAAATCAATATTTCACAAGAGTAGAGATACCAAAATAAAAATTGTATAATATGAAGGGAATTGTTTTTATATTTATGAAAACTAGAGGTCCTTTCATAAATTTTGACTAAATAGAGGGTATCAAAATGAAATTTTAACAGTACTCGTAATAATAATCGTAAAAATAATAGTAACTGTAATAGTAATTATAATGCTAATTATAATAATGTAACGATAATCGAGATGAAAATATAATGTGTCACTTTCAAGATAACTTAAAAGAATTAATTTGACGAGACAATATTATTAGGATAGTAAACAACGGGACTAAATTACTATTTTCACTTGCACTATTGATCGTGTCTTATAAACTTTAATACATTTGTAGTAAATATTTAAACAAAAAGAATTTTCTCGTAATCATTTCATTTTCAACATTATTTTTATGTTGAAACTTGAAACTATTTATTTATTAAATTTACTAAATTTTCTTAATTTTATTCAATTACAATTTTTAATTTATAAACAAATTTAATATTAAAAATTTAAAGGTTAACTTTTTTTAATTTTTTAAAAAATATTTAGAAAACAAAATTCAAAATAATAATATGTTCAATCACCAAATAAACACTTATTCAGTTGTTACTCTATTTTCGTGTTTAAATCAGGACTTTTTAATTTTGTCTACTAATAATAACCAAAATCATGTTTAAACCACCTAATCTCCCATTCTTTTAAATCTTCCTTATTTTCTAATCTATCCATTCACTCTACCCTCTTTCCCTAAAGCCGAGTAATACAAACGTCCCACCAACTATCCGACCAGAAATCTGACCGAAAATATTGAAATGGAACAAAGATATCTCACCTATTAAAAAAAAATGAAAAAGAAAAAAGAATATTAATAGTTCAGTTACTTCAGTAGCACTGAAACTCTCATTGAACACAGTCTACAGAAGGGAAGAAAGAGATGGCAACAGATAAGGGTACAGTTTGTGTAACAGGTGGTACTGGTTAATAGGATCCTGCCTCGGTATTTGACTCATTTTTTCTTAAAGAGAATTGAAATTAGTGGTTATTTTTGAGGAATTTACTGAAGTAACACAATTAATTTTTTATTTTAAGAATGACCTCTAAATTATTTTTAATTTATTTTTATTGGCATTTTCTTAAAAATTCCCACAAGCCCACATTAAACAAAAAATTAAACAAAACAAAACTGAAATTAAAACAAGTCAACCCAAAATTCAAACCACTGGGTTTCTTTCTTCTTCTTCCCAACCGTCACTGTTCATCATCTTCACTCACCGAAATACCCACATTCACTGGCAAACACCTCCATTTCTTGTCTTTACTGTCCATTTCAGGTCTTCTTCTTCTTCTTCTTCTACGATGTCCACCGAACAAAAACTTCATTTGCCAACAATGGCCACCGAAACGGAAATCAATTCATCCTCTCACACGCCTTCGCCCATTCAAAATCAATCCACCCCAATCGAATCAGAAATTAATCCTGCAGCTCCTCAAAGTCAAACAGTAATCAATGCCGAGGGGATTGTCGAGGAGATCGTGGAAGAGATAAACGCCACCCACGGCGAAGAAAATGAGCCGGAATGCCCCCAAGCTCCGGTACGAAAAATACCCATTTGTTCCCAAATTTCATTTAATGTATCGTTTTGCTTTGCAATAGTTTAGGGTTTAGATTTGCCTAGAATGTTTATTTGTGGACTG
>WUAT03012191.1:0-14514 GCA_010015005.3 Ulmus americana
AAAAACTATGTCAATTTGATCAAGACGAGTGAGAGTTCTTCACACAATATTCGAAGTGCCACACACAATTCGTCTGAGCTTCCTTTTTTTGACCTGGATAGCATAATGGTTGCTACGAACAACTTCAGCATAACAAACAAACTCGGACAAGGAGGATTTGGTTCTGTTTATAAGGTAACTACTTGGTTACGTCCAAAGAAAAGTACTACTTAAACATAAATGCTTTGTTTGGTAGGAAGGAGAGAAAATAGGAGGGAGGGGAGAAAGTAAAGACCTAGGTGATGTAATGTTTTCTTTTATTTTCTATTCCATCCAAAAGTATTCTCTACCAAACAATCATACATTATATATTATAGCTAAATGATACTCTATGAATCTCATATTAGTATTTTGAATCCCTTTTGTTTTCCACTCTTTCAAAAAAACATTTCTACCAAACAACTATACATCCTATTATCTATCATTAACCCTTTCTCGATCTCCTTCTACTTCTTCTTACTACTAAACAAGGGGTAAAAGATGACAAATGAATGGAATACTGACACATTTTTGGCCTTTTGAAGGGAAAACTACAAGATGGAACGGAAATAGCAGTTAAAAGGCTTGCTAGTAGCTCCGGACAAGGCATGGAAGAGTTTAAGAATGAGACAATTTTGATCTCCAAACTCCAACACAGAAATCTGGTCAAGCTCCTGGGGTGTTGCGTCGAAAATGAAGAAAAGCTGCTAATTTATGAGTTCATGGCCAACAAAAGCTTGGATAAATTTATCTTTGGTTGGATTTCAACACTACCCCCTCCTATCCCCTGTTTTGTCACAGTTTGTTTGTTGTATTTGTTAACTTTTGTATTTGGTGCTTATTTGATCAGATCCAAGAAGAAAAGCAGAACTCAATTGGGATACGCGCTTCAACATTATTCATGGGATCGCTAGAGGTCTTCTATATCTCCATCGTGATTCTTCGTTAAGGGTGATACATCGAGATTTGAAGGCCAGCAATATCCTCTTGGACAAGAAAATGAATCCAAAAATATCGGATTTCGGATTGGCTCGAATATTTGAAGGGACATTAGATTTGGCAAACACAAATAGGGTCGTCGGAACGCTGTAAGGAACTTTCATTTTTTGTTCCAACGTTCACATTAGTCAATGTTTTCTTAGAATGTCAACATATCATTGTACCCTCTGTCTAATGATTCATTGTGTTTTTATCAAATTTCAGAGGCTATATGTCTCCAGAGTATGCCATGGGTGGGATCTTTTCTGCAAAATCTGATGTATTTAGCTTCGGGGTCTTGCTATTGGAGATAGTCAGCGGTTGGAAGAACACCAGCCTTCAATATTTGGAAGAACAGCTAAGCCTTGTTGGTTATGTAAGTTGATATAGATTTTCATATTTAGTGCCTATATTTGTCCTATAGGAGTACTATTTGAAAACTATTCTATGAAATATTTGATTTTTAGGCATGGCAGTTGTGGAGTAAAAACAATGGAGTAGAGCTGGTGGATGAAGCATTGGCGGGCATATTTTCTTCGTCGGAAGTAACAAGATGCATACATGTTGGGCTTCTCTGCGTACAAGACCATGCCGCAGATAGACCGAGCATGTCAGATGTAGTTTTCATGCTAATCAATGAAACAGATCGTCCCCAACCAAAGCAACCTGTCTATACTTTTCAAAGCTCGCCCAGATGCAAATTTCAACTGCAAAATCAATGCAAATCCTCTGTTAATGAAGACACTATATCATCGATTGAAGGACGATAAGCGATCACCAAATTGTCATAGTAGATCCTACTGTAATTCTTCAATGAAGAAAATAAAATTTTCTTGTGTAATTATCTTGTTTAGGCCTTTTTGAAGAAAATAAACCAATTTGGGGTTACTCTAAGCTGTTCAGAGGAGATGAGAAGAGACATTTTCTCGTCATCTTTGTTCATTCTTTGTGCATAAGATTCATAGTCTAAACCTGCTGAGCTTCTCCCACCAAATGCAGATTCCAACTTATCCACATCCAAATTCTCTTCAATAATCTTCTGGCTTTGTTGTTTGTTAGAGTACACAAACCTCACTTTCTTGAATGTCTTGGGCTCAATAAATGATTTCACCAGCTGCATTTAAGGAAATTCATTAATTTTGGATCATGCACATTATGAAAATTGTTTACATTACCCCAGAAATTGCTTATTAATCTGCATTTATATGTACCTCATCAAGCTTCAAACCCCATTTCCAAGATAAATAGCAAGCTGATAGATACCTGGAAACTTACCCAGAAATACCCCACACACACAGAGCAAAACAGAGAAAACCAGATGAAATGCTGTGAATTTGTATTGTTTCAGCAATGTAACAGTGACAAGAAGAAAGGGAAATACAATTGCAAACAAAGAAAGGCCCAAACCTAGGCCAGACCTATTTTCTTACAAATCTTCACACACCTCAGCACTCTCCACCCACCTATTCATCTCCCAGATCCTAACAACCTGATCATTGCCCTCCCTTACTAATTACCATAATACCCACTCACACCCTTATGTGTCCTATCACAAGCCTAATACTTTTAAACAATCTTGATTTGCACCAAGCTACCACAAAATCATATATGTTAGTATTCTGTTTTATCTAATTATAGATTCAGAGAGGTAATAATATTAAAACAATTGAAAATAAATTTGGAGAATAATATTAGATGAAGCTGATATAAAATTTATCCTACCTCACAAAAGGACTCAAATATTTTTGGGGGGTTATAGAGGATTCCAAGGCTTCCAATATCTCAGGGTATTGATTCTGCAAGATATGAGCTGTTTCCCAAGTCACCTTTATTGAGATGCTCAAAGATTTCCAGCCTTGAAAATCAACTAGCCACACCACCTACTCCTGATTTGAACTTAGGTTCATAATGGCATTCTCCATACAATAAACCAGATACTTGATCTGCCCACTTACTGTATTTGTGTCTGACAACATGAGATAGAATCACAATGAAACACTAGTGCTTTTGAACAAATCAAAAGATCTTAAGCATATCTAATTGGATAACAAAACATTGCAAGATTAAATAGATGGAATGATTAGAGTATATATTTACAAATTTAGCATTAAATGTAAGAGTGGTTCTTGAAATGGGGCACAATCCCCAAGTTCGTCCTTTCAAGTAGGTTGAAATGGCTCATTGGTAGTCATTTTATTAGAATCCCACATTGGCTGAAGATATTGGTATGATCCGATTAATAAGGTAAGGGCAATCCTCCCCTAGCAAGTTGGTTTTGCTAGAGGCCCAATATCCTTTGATTTCTAATACGATATCAGAGTGGGCCTAGTTTTGGAATTTTAGGTCCCCCAATATTGACTTATTTATAGCAGTTTAGTATTGTCCAACGCTGTGCGTGAGGTGATGTATTAGAATCCCACATTCGCTGAAGATATTAGCATGATCCACTTCATAAGATGAGGGCAATCCTCCCCTAGCAAGCTAGTTTTCCTAGGTTCAGTTAGGCCCATTATCCTTTGATTTATAATACCTTTAATAAAAAAAATTGAGTTTCTTGACTACACTAAGTTATTAAACGGGGAACAAAATGGGAATGGTGACCACTTTAGGGACTATTTTAACTACAAGGAAACCAGGTATCACGATAAGGACAACCCTGCCATGCATGTCAAAGTAATTAGCTCTGTACAATTTTCCTGTTTTTGCTTCATGCGTAATGTCTTCCTATAAGAAAGAAAGAATGGTTGAATAAGCAGTCATGAGTATGGAAATAACAGTTTCAAATCCTGCATATCAGAAGATTTTTTTGAATATTTATGCATATATCTAATAATATTTATGCATTTAATTACAAATTATATATGGTCGAAAATGGTGACTAGAAGAAGCATATGTTAATTAATCAAGAGAAGAGTTCAGCATTAAAGGAATAGGGAAATGATAACCTTTTGAATTCTACTAGATTAATTCTAAGGGAACATGGAAACCCGAAACTAAAATACACATAAACAAAAAGTTAAATCCACAGTCACAAATTTAATCATGACTAGAAAATCCAAAAATTATAAAACAACTTTAAAGAATAGTTCTAATAAAATCTAATTTTGACTATAACAGTTAATATACTTATAACCAAGAACACTATAAGAATAAACAACTTCTTGTGAAGAATTGGAGCATCAGCCCTGGCTTTCAACTAGTTTTCTTATCTACAACAAATTCTCATCACACATAGTGAGTTTATGATGTGAACTGGTTTACCATGGGGTTCTTCAACATTTAAATTAATGAAGCTTGTTGTGGGGTTTTTTCCCACTACCGAGCACAAGACTAGTGCCGAGCAGAACCCATCCAAAAAGTACTGACCAAGAATCAAACTAGCATCAACAAACGAAGACTTATCAAATAGCCAAGCTCGGCTGTAACCTTCCAGGAAGGCACGTCCCTTTCAAGGAGATCCGCTCTTCCATTTACGACGCCCACAAATTGAGGAAATCACCTTTTAATATGCAATTCCTTGTTCTTACACATAAATGCTTGAGAAATTAATACGATCAATACCTTCCTTAAATGTGTCAAGCGCATTAGGAGGCATTAAAAGTCATTAAATATACCAATAACAAGCCAATTAATTATAGCAATCATCAGTCAAAAGAATTCTTTCATGTGTATACCTTCCCGAGACCCTCCTAAAGGTCTTCGAAGAAAGAGGTCGACATGAAATGCATTTAATTCTCAATTGATTGCACCACTTCATCCAACACTATATAAACCTCTCAATTTCATTCATAAAGGTATACCAATTCTACTCACTTAGAGAGATTACATCCGTACACTCAAACATTCGATCCAAGCACTCACTTAGGCATCGGAGGATTAGCAGAGGGATAGCCTCCGACTACTCACGAGTTTTCTCTTTTTTTGTACTCTACTGTATTCACCATCCAGCTAGGAAGATTTGTATGAGTTGAGTAGAAAACCGCATCAATATTTGGTGGTAAAAGGAGGATCTTGTGTTGAAAACACACACTGCCCATCTCTAATAGAGATAACAACAGTTAAACAACAATTTGGGGGCACAGTTGTAGCAGCTAACAACTGTTGTTGTCTAGATGCAAGAATTGTTCAACCAAATATAGAATTACCAAAATAATTTGCAACTCGAATGGCCATCGATCTAAAATCAGGCCAACCCCGAGCATGTCTACCAAGAGCGTGTAGTTGACTCCCAAGACCCAGAGCCTTCTCAAGCTCGATCCAGCTCACTTTTGAGGCTTAGGGGAAGAATTCATGATTATGGCTTACCAAGATGACTTTGAAGGCTCGCATGAGGGACATATGATGGTCTATCAATGGCGATTTCGATCAAAACAAACCCGTCAAGATGAAACATTCAGGTTAAAGATCGATCTTCCTCAGTTTGATGGGGATTTGGAGATGGAGGATTTGTTGGACTGGCTTAAAAAGGTGGACAACTTTTTTGAATATACACATACACCATATGAAAATAAAGTTAAACTTGTAGCCTACAAGTTTAATGGAGGGGCTTCAGCGTGGTGGGATCAAGAGCAGAATACTAGAAGGTGATTGGGAAAACCACCAATTCAAACATGGCCAAGAATGAGGAAGATGATAAGAGACATATTTCTACCTCTTAATTATGAACAAATTTTATGGGAGTAGTTACATAATTGTGTACAAGGAACCAAGAGAATTCACCAGTATACTACAGAGTATCAAATGTTGCAAGCAAGAACTAATCTACCTGAATCACCCTACTATCAGATGGTAGGTATGTCAATGGCCTGAGAAAAGATATCAAAGATAGAGTAGAAATGTACACTCTACATAACATTATTGATGCTATCTCTCTAGATTACAAAGAAAAGAAACAACTCACTCCCCAACCATGATTTTACACTCAAAAATCTCAAAGAACATATACCCCACAACTCTATTTTGAGCCAAAGACCGAACCACAAACATCATTGTCCAATTCAAACCAATACACTTCCAAAGAACCAAGAAGACCTTATGCTAGCCCACAAACCAAATCCACTTTATTCCATTATGAACCAATCCTTGAAGGCCACAAGAAAACCAAACCAATAACCCGTATGCTAAGCCGTTCCCAATCAGGTGCTATAGGTGTGGTGTCCCAGGTCATAAGTCCAATGAGTGTAATCAAGGACCAAGGGCAGTGGGACTATTAGAAGAATCTCAGGGTGACTACCAATGAGAGGCTTCCCAACAAGACCAATGGGATGAGAGTGTTGTGCTTGAGAAGATTGCTATCCCAGATGAAAGAGATAGAGTTTTGTATATGTTCCAAGAAGAGTAGACTGAGACTTCCTTTCTACTAGAAGCCAACGCAAGAAGGTTATGTATGGTAAGAACCTTAACAATGTCTAACAGATCTTACAATATTGATGTTGCATACATATTGCAGCAACTGCTTCTAGCCCCAAAGAAAGAAGAAGAGCCCCAAAGACATGCCATTTTCAAGACAAGATGCACAATACAAGGTAAAGTGTGATGTAATAATTGACTCTGGCAGTTGTGAAAATATTGTGTCTAGGTCTTTGGTTAAGATTTTAAAGCTAAGAAGTGACCCACATACAACCCCATACAAGATTGGATGGGTAATAAAAGGCATTGAAACAACTGTTCCAGAGACAAGTACCTTTACCTTCAACATTGGTAAGACATATCAAACTCAAATTACTTGTGATATCATAGAAATGGATGCTTGTCATGTCATTTTAGGCAGGCCTTCATAGTTTGATAATTGAGCCATTTATGATGGATACAAAAACACATATAAGATTCTTTGGGAAGGCAAGAAGATTACTTTCCTACTAACCACATTCTCTTATAGCAGCAAACCAGTCATAAAGGCCAACACAGTAATGGATGCCCCGAGACTCTTTGTTAGTCATCTGGTAACCAAAAAATTTGGTTGGCTTTTGCTTAATAAAGGATTTGAAGAATAGCAACAATCAAATGATCATCCAGAGCTGGTTGAAATTCTACAAGAATTTTCAAATATAACACCAACTGACTTGCCAAATAGCCTGCCACCAATGCAAGACATACAACACTAGATAAACTTGGTTCTAGGAGCCACCTTGCCTAACCTACCCCATTATAGAATGACTCCAAAGTAATATGAAGCTTTACACAACCAGATTCAAGAATTACTCAACAAAGGCAGTATAAGACCCAATTTATCTCCATGTACTGTACCAGCTCTTCTTACTCCAAAAAAGGATGGGACTTGAAGTATGTTGCATAGATAGCCGAGCCATTAATAAAATAACCATCAAATACAGTTTCCCATTCCAAGACTTAGTGACTTATGAGACCATCTACATGGAGCCAATATTTTTTCAAAAATTGATCTTAGGAGTGGCTACACCAACTACGAATAAGGCCAGGCGACGAATGAAAAACTGCCTTCAAGACAAATAAGGGCTTGTTTGAGTGGTTGGTTATGACATTTGGACTCTCCAATGCCCCCTCAAACTTTATGAGATTAATGACACAAGTACTACAACCTTTCATTGGATAGTTTGTAGTCATTTATTTTGATGATATTTTGGTTCATAGTAAGCAGGTTGAACATCATTTAGAGCATTTGAGAAAGGTCTTTGAGGTCATGAGAAGCAATACTTTGTATGCCAATCTATAAAAAAAAATGCACGTTTATAGTCAACTACCTATTGTTTCTGTGGTTCAATATTAGTTCAGAAGGAATCCAAGTTGATGACTCAAAGACAAAAGCCATCACTGACTGGCCTATTCCTAAAAATCTCAATCACAGAGCTTCCATGGTCTTGCCAGATTTTATAGGAAGTTCATTAAAATTTTAGTGCCATAGCATCACCTCTAACTGATAGTATGAAGAAAGGAAATTTGTTTGGGGTCCAGAACAACATAGCAGTTTTGAAGTATTGAAAAAAAAACGTTGAGCAATGCGCCCATCTTGGCTCTTCCAGATTCAAAAAACTCATTGAATTAGAAGTTGATGCATCTGGAAAAGGGATAGGAGTAGTTTTATCTCAAAAAGACAAACATGTGGAGTATTTCTTAGAAAAGCTAAGAGATTCTAGACAGGTTTGGTCAACCTATCAACAAGAAGTTTATGCTTTAATTAGAGCTTTACAACATTGAGAACACTATCTAATTGGCATTGAGTTTATTCTTAATATTGATCACCAAGCACTAAAATTCATTGATTCTCAAAAACATATCAATAGGATGTTAGCAAGATGGATTTCCTTTCTACAGAAGTTTACATTTTCTATCAAACATAACTCAGGCAAGCTGAACCAAGTTATAGATGCACTTAGTAGAAAAGCAACCTTGCTTACCACATTGTAGCTTTTGATGCTCTTAAAGACACATATGTAGAGGATGGAGATTTTGCTGAAACCTGGAACAAGAGTACTAAACGAAGATGCTGGAGACTTGGTCATAACTCAAGGTTTTTTGTTCAAAAACAACAGATTGTGCATACCTTGAACATCATTGCGTGAATTTCTTCTTAAGGAAATACATGTTGGGCGCTTAGCTAGGCATTTGAGGCAGAACAAGACATTACACATTGTTGAGTCCAGGTATTGTTCGCCTCAAATTAGACGAGATATAAGCAATTACATAAGCAGTTGTCCTACTTGTCAAAGGTGTAAAAGACAGAGTCAAAACACAGGTCTTTACACTCCACTTCCCATTCCCAAAACCTTATGGGAAAACCTCACCATGGACTTCGTGCTAGGGCTACCAAAGACACAAAGGGGATTTGATTCAGTTTTCATTGTAGTGGACAGGTATAACAAAATGGTTCATATTTTAGCTTGCAAGAAGACCTCTGATGCTGTTACTATTGGCAATCTTTTCTTTTGGGAGATAGTGAGGCTACATGGGGTCCCAAAATCCATTACCTTAGACCAGGATGTGAGTCAATTTTGGAAGACATTATGGAAGAAGTTCTCTATAGAACTCAAATTTAGTACCACAAACCATCCACAAACAAATAGCCAAACAAAAGTTACTAATCAAACTTTGGAAACCTCATTCGATGCATCAGTGGTGACCATCCTAAGCAATGGGACACAGCCATGGCTAAAGCTAAGTTTTCTTTCAACAATATGAAAAATAGGTCCACTGATAAGACCCCTTTTGAGGTTGTATATTTGACTCCCCCAAGATTGACTCTAGACCTTGTCACATTACCAAAAGTACCAGACCTTTCACAAGAAGCTGAGCTTTTAGTAGAATATGTCACCAAGATCCACAATGAAGTTACTCAGAATTTGCAAAGGCCAAACTCCAGTTAAAAGGCTCTAGAAGATACTAAAAGTAGGAAGAAAGAGTTCAATGAAGGAGATTTGGTCATGGTGTTTTTAAAGGAGGCTAGACTCCCAATAGGCACTTATCATAAGCTGAAGAATAAAAAGTTCATACCTTGTAAGATCCTCAAAAAGATTAGTGCAAATGCTTACATACTTGACTTAAGCAAGCTTGCACATCTCCCCTACTTTTAATGTTGCAGACTTAACAGTCTCCAAGCCCCAGATGAATTCCAACTTGCTATGATCTTGCGGTCGAGCTCTCATTTAGATGGGAGGAATGATGTAATTAAGGGAGTTTAGACATTTTTGTATTTAATAACAAAGTAGTTACTTAAGTAATTGAGCCGTTACTCTTAGAAAGGCAATATAGCAGATGTATTGGTAATTATTTGGTGTCTTGGCAGTTACAATTGTGAATCAAGAATTGTAAGGCTTTGTAAGTCTAGCAATTATATTTCTTGAATACTAGCCATTACAAAGCAATTATAGCCATTACAATCATATTTTATAAATAGCCTTTGAAGGCTTGAGGAATGGTATTGTATTATTCAGATCAAAACTTTGTCTCTTTCCTATGTTCCTTGTTCTTAGTTTCATTAGAGGGCACAGTCAGTGTTCCCTTGGCATGATCGGTTTCTCAATCTTCAGTTTCTGTGTTTTGCTCTAGGAAAAATCTTTTTTCTCAATTTCCTGGGACCCAACACATCATACATTCATAAATGCTTTTCAAAAAATATGTGTGTGTTTATGCTCACAAACAGTAGCAAGAATGAGTAGTAGTCTAAGCATTACCTGAATGCACCTACTTTTGCATTGGGAGGTCAAAGTTGTAGTGGTCATAACGGGATGTCTCTTCCTTTTCATCAAGATGCCCTTAACAAACTCTTTGTCCAGCTTAGTGTAGGGCTTGTTGTCCCATTACTCAGAGTGTTCAGCTCACTGCTGCCACAATATAGGCCAATTGATTTTATTTAAAAGGATCTGCCAAGATCGATGAGAGAAGGTGGAAATCTTGTCCAGTTCTTCCCAGTTGACCTCGTCAATGCAAACCTGATCAAAATTACTGTGTAAAAGAAAAATTGGTTAGAGCAAGAACATGAACTTGACAGGGAATGTCTTCAGACGCCAAGAAGGGAAAGGAGCACAGTATAAAAAGCTAAAGGGCTTACCCATCTCGTTGAAGTTAGTAAGAACGGGGAACGGGTTCTCTTCTCTAACAGCAACCTCCCAGGGGCTCTCTATATTGATCAAGTCATCTTTGGGATAGGCCTCACTACAGTTCATGCCCAAAATCAGTTGGCAAATTGGCTCCTTATTGGTCATGTAGCAATGAACTCTCTAGTGAGCTTTAAGGATGTAACTAGTGCATCTCCCGAAGCCTGATTTTGGCCCCTATAACCTCCTTGAAAACCTCCACTACAAGCAAAATTTTCCAGCTATTAACCGAAAATTGTGCTAAAGAGATGTTGAAATAATTGAAAAACTTACAGATGAACCTTTAAAGAGGTAAACAGAGGCCTAAGTTCATGACAAGTGGCCAAAGTCTTATTTTTCCTTCAAGGCTGGCCTCCTCATTTCCGTCTTCATCACCAACTAGAGAAACTTTGGAGTTAACAGTTAGGCAATGGGCGTTGCATTCCAGGTACTGCTCTGTGGTGTATGTCTCAAGTTGTAATAGTTGCAGGGTGTTAATTGAGCATTTTAAGTGTATTGACTAGATGTTTACTCCAAGAGTCATAATGGTTTTCATTGACTAGGTGTCTACTCCAAGAGTCATAATGGTTCTCATATAATGATTGGGTGTTTAAGTGTCTTTAAATGCGTGGATACTTCGCGACATGGATGATCAACACATGGACGCTCTAGATTGAGGAAGAAAAAATTTACCTTGTTATATGAGTTGGGAATTGAGTAAGAGAGAGATTCCTTTGGGATCATTGTATCTTACCAAAATGTGAGAGGTTAGAGAGAGGGCTAGGGCAAGGGGAAATCTGGAAGCTTTTGTAACTTGTTCGATACTGTTCTTACATCTATACCTTGTAATCACTTGTAAGATCATAGTAGATGAAAGCAACACAATTGCTGGACGTAAGCTCTCAGTTTTGAGGCCAAACCAAGGTAAAACTCTTGTGTTCTCTTGTGTTCCTATGTTCACATTTTTGCTACGTATTATTCCATTCTTGGTTGATTGCTCTATAGAATCGTCATTGCTTATTTGCTTGGGGTCGATTTCACTACCAGCTCAAAAGCTCCCTCATCATAAACAGAGAGTGATCTGATGCTATATGGTTGGAGTGCCATGAAAATCAGGAAGGGGTGTTTCGAGAGAAGAAGTGGATGAAGTGAGAATGATTTTTGGAAATTTGGAAAATGGCGAGAATGGAAATGAAGAAGGCAATTGGAAATTTAAAATCTCAAAGGCCAAGGTGCCACTTTTCGAATTTTGAAATCAGGAATGGCATTTTGGCTCTTCAGAAAACACAACCACCACTAGTGACGTGAACCACAAAGGCTACCATCAGAAGTTGCAGAGACGTCTCATCAAGCAGCATCACGTGTCATCAATCTGAAGCAATAGAGTGCTTGCTCGATTGTCTTCTCCCATACGCCCAGGCAAGGGGCAAATGTAAGGGCTAGTTTCAATTTTAGGGCCCAACGAGTTGATTTAGGCCTAGAGCAATAAGAAGTCCAGAAGTCCATTAGTCCAAGTAGATTCATTGCCCTTAGGCACATGGCATCTGTGGGATTTGGTGAACAACAGCAGAGAATAAGAGTACAATACTCTGTCAAAAATGCCTTTTGTTCTCTATCCTGTCAGCCAGTACCACCAGAGGTAAGGTGATCTAGGGATTCATGGGAAAGGATGGCAAAGGAGTGATGGATGATATAAGCAAAAGGAGACAGAGTGAAGGATCTCCAAGATCATTCAGGAAATAGAAAGAAAATAATCAAAATGGATTAGAGCATTCACATCTTTCCTATCTAATAGTAGGTTTATTTATTTATTTATTTATTTTAGCATCACAAGCCAAAAAGAGGAGAGGAGCATTTAAAGGATGATCTTCATAATGTTTTTCCTAGCTTAAGATATATCTATATTTGTTCTAATTCTTCTGCCGTTTGCGAATGAGATAATCTTTGCTAGCTCCAAATTCAAAATTAACATCTCTGCAAGACAAACAAAAGAATATTTAGTGAATCCTTAAATATTCAATCCAAGTCTCAAAAGAGTAAGCATATGATATTTAACTGCAAATGATCTTACAAGAAAAATCATTGGCTTTATAACAGATCAGTTTAGCATCCTTCTAATTACATTCGATGCAAGGGAGAAGGATAAAAGATGGCAATCTTCTTCAAATTTGTTGCATGTTTCGGCAAGTGCTTTATCAGCTCTAATTCATTCTTCCTTTGACCAATGAGCTTAATCCTTACCAATTTCAGTTTTTGAATAAACATTAACTTTTCCAATTCCCAATATCCAATAGTTTCAATACATACCTTCAAGTAAACAAGTTTGTCAATAAAACCAGCAAGAAAAATAGTGAAATAAAAAATATAGTCTGCTAGTGTGTTCATATTTCACTGACAGTTGATATCACATTGGCAGGAAGAAAATTGTACAAACATACCTCTTTACTTCCACAATAATTGTTGTTAAATTTGCAGCATATACGTAGATTACGCAGATTTGGTGTCCCTACAAGAAGGGATGTTAAAGCTAGGACTAGGTCATCACTAATACCACTAGTACTATTACAAGAATAAGAAGAAGAAGAAAACCAGAGAAAACTATCTGGTTTTAATGTATATTCAATCAAATATTACCAAATGATACAGTACAAGTATATATCAGCTAAGAGAAAAGGAAAAAAAAAAACATGTAGTAACAAACTAGTTAACAAGTAACTAATATCCAGTTGTAAATCCAGCTATATTATGACAACACATCATAAATAACATAACCAATCTATACTTCTAATAGGTACCAATATATTTATATATATATCAAGTAATTTCAAACATATGAACATAGTTGGTAGATAACCATGCTTAAAGAGAACTTGTAAAAAGAAGGAAATAAAAACATAATTGAGTTAGTAGCCTACAAAATAAAGGACAATAACAATGGCTTCCACATATTAACCAAGATCAACCATATGGAAATGGTGGGTAAAGGATCAAGCCAACAAAATTATCTAAAATAATATCGATTTTTTTCTCTCCAAACATTATAAAGTTGTCTTTAACACAGAGACAAGGATCATCCATGATTTTCCATACCAAAGAACAATGTAATAGAAAAAAATGTTATTTACCTTATTAGACTCTTTAGTTCGACATAGAGTTTTGGTGTTGCATATGTCACGAACAACATTAACTAGGCACTAATACATGAAGTTTTCCTTAAAGATCAAATTCAATATATTTTCTTGAAAACCAAAAGATTCAAGTCTGGGAGTAGAAATTTACAACACCCTATTGTTAGGGGAATCAAATCTCCATCGTAAATACATTCATTGAAGTGACTTTGCAATCATGCTAACATGGCAAACATCATGGCTGGGTGACAAAATCATTAACTGTTTGGTTGGTGATTTAGAATCACCAACCCAAGTATTTTAAAAACCCGTTGTTTGGTTCATGATTTGTCAAAACAAAACCCCTTCTTGCAACAGTAAAGTCACATAAGAGGGTCCCACTCTTTATCACACTTTTAATAAAATATAACTTCTCTTCACCGCCTTTTTAATATAATGTTACTCATCTCCACTAACTTTTTTAATAAAATATTATTTCTGTATATTCTATTATTATTAAATTCCATGAACTCCACCATTTCTTGCAAAAATTCTATTTATAATACTCTCACCAAACAAAAATTATGTTTAGAATGTGATGAGAATCCAGAAATCTAGCAAATACAGACAACTTCATAGTAGAAAATTACACCAGAAAAGAAGAGAAAGTAGCTGATTAGTATTATTTTCTTGGCAAGGAATGCCCATAACAGAAGGAAAATAACAATGAAATGGATACTGAGTATCGAGGACTCAAGAACCTCCTAATCCCAAACTATTCCCAAAACGATCGATACCCTCCTCTCTCCCACCCCAGCTCCTATAACAAACTCCTACCCCACTTTCTCCAGCTCAACACTCCT
>WUAT03012302.1:0-14512 GCA_010015005.3 Ulmus americana
CAAAACACTTAGATAACTATGTTGTTCACGTGGCCTTAAACCTTGACATGACGCTTTGAAATGTAAATTGTTCAGGATAACTCTGGGGGAGCATGCCTAGACTTGGTATGTTGAATTTTCCCAAGGTTTCAATTGAGAGCTTTATCGAGTTGAAGGAAAATTTCTTGGCTCAATTTTCTATTTCTGAGCCAGTTCAGAGACCAACAAAAATCTTGTATAAGATTATACAAGGCCAAAACGAGTATTTGAGGAGCTACATAACCCACTTTAGCAGGGAGGCCTTAACCGTCTGTGATTTTGTGGACTAGATGGGATAGTCAGTATTCGTCACAAATATCCACCCGAGTAAATAGTACAAATACATGATAGGGCACCAGAAGACCCCAACCTTCACAACCTTAATGGAAGCGGCCGTTACTCATGCTTTAACAGAGGAAAAGATGAATCTCTTCCTAGATTTTGAAAAAAAGTTTGGTCAAACCTCACAATCTTCACGTCCCGACCAACGTCATTATTAAAACCACTCAGATCATTCATATCGACCAAGCAAGTCATCTTATCAGCTTCAGGTGCACACATGGGTAAATAATGATAGGCAGGTCTAGTTCAATCCAATTGTCCCAATGATAAGAAAGCTTGAACAAGTGAATCCTCATCCGTATTCCAAATATTCTGATTATGCGCCACTCATGCACAACCTGGAGTATATCTTCCATGTGGATAATCTAAGAAAAATTCCTACAGCCTGACTACTTAAGAATTCAGGCAAAAATCAAGACCAGTTCTGCCATTACCATAACATATTGCAGCGGGAACCTTGGGTATATTGGCGGGCCTATTCTATCTTATACCCCGGACATTAGACTTCGGCTTGTTACGTCCTAAGTGATACAGTCCAACAATTAGTCCAAGAAGGGAGCCTGCAACAATTTTTTCGACCAGATGTGGGAGAGGAGAACCCCCAAACAAGCCATTTAGAACGTGCCAAATAGGCCACCCGCGGACCACCCGAATGCTCGACCGCGACAAAACCAAACAAATGTTGGTCACCATAATCAGCCCAGGGGTGATATTCCAATTGTGTATGCAATCTTTGGACAGGACAAGCTTGGTCATACACTGTCACAGAGGAAGGAGTACAATATCATATCATATCAGGATCCAACTGTGATGCAAGTAAATTTGGCAGAAGCTACCAAGTCTTATCCAGGTAACAATCCGGTCCCAATTACTTTCAATAAGGATGAAGCCAAACGGATTTCCCAACCTCATAATGATGCCTTGGTGGTCGACTTGGAAATTGCTAAGCACAGGGTGATGAGAAATTTGATAGACGGGGGAAGTTTAGTTGATATTCTCTTTACTCGGGCATTTTCACATTTGAATATCCCGGATAAGACCCTAAGACCAGTTGCAAATCCACTTCAGGGGTTCACAGGCAATAAGATGGTTCTCTTAGGGCAAATTACTTTGAAAGTAACATTCGGGATGGCGCCTTGTACTGTTTCGGTGGATGTTAATTTTATAGTAGTGGATAGCCCTTCCATTTATAGCACCATCATTCATAGGCAGACTTTGCACGCTCTTTGAGTAGTCGTGAACACCTATCATATGTTGTGAAAATTTCCCATCATCAATGGAATTGGGGTTGTGGATGGAGCTCAGACCCTTAGCCAGGAAACATACCAAGTAGCAGTCTCCATTCAATCCTAACAGCAACCCATTTCCCCGAATAAGTATAAAGTTGTTCCCTAGGAATGGATGGAAGTAGGAGCGGTAGATTATGGGTATATCATGGGGGCTATCCAGCTAGGAAGTCTAGATCCGAAAGGTGAGTTTTATGAACAAAGGGGGTCCCCAGTGAAACAATTGGAAGAAATCTTATTTGATCCAGATGAGCTCGGGAAGTATTTCAAAATTAGAAAACTCATGTGTGAGCCTCTCCAGACCAAATTGATCGAATTCATAAGGGCACATAAGGCTGATTTTTCCTGGACTCCCCACGACATCTCTAGCATTGATCCTTCAATCATGATGCACAAACTTAATGTGGATCAAAAGGCTAAGCCAGTGAAACAGAAGAGGAGATCTTTCAATCCTGAAAGGTATGTGGTGATCAATACTAAAGTGGATAAGCTGATAGAGGCCAAGTCTATTTGGGAGGTCTATTACCCCGAATGGATCGCCAATGTTGTCCTTATTAAGAAAGTTAATGGGAAATGGAGAGTGTTCACCGACTTTATTGATCTAAATCGGGCCTATCTGAAGGATAGTTTCCTTTACCCCGGATAGATCAGTTAGTCGATGCAACGACGGGCACGAATTGTTAAGCTTTATGGATGCTTATTCGAGATACAATCAGATTAGGATAGACCTCAAAGATGAAGAGAATACCACCTTTATTACGAACCAAGGTTTGTATTGCTATAAGGTGATGCCATTTGGATTGAAAAATGCTAGAGTCGTGTATCAGCGTTTGGTAAACAATATGTTTGCAGAATTTTTGAGAAAATCGATGGAGGTATACAATGATGATATGTTGGTTAAGTTTCTGCAAGCTGAACAACCCATTCAACATTTGGAGCAGACTTTCCAGGTGTTGAGTAAATACAAAATGAGGCTTAATTCGATGAAATGTGTATTCAGAGTCACTTCGAGGAAATTTCTAGGATTCATGGTGCATAACCGGGGAATTGAAGCCAATCCAAAGAAAATTTAGGCTTTGCTAGAGATGAAATCCCCGGCTAAGGTAAAAGATATCCAGTGTCTAACTATACGAATTTCTGCCCTCAACTGATTTATTGCCCGAGCTACAGATAGAAGCCTTTCATTTTCAAAGCACTAAAGAAGGGGTTAAAAACCTATTTAGGGAAAGCTCCGATCATATCTAAGCCTCTCTAAGGAGAGACTTTAATCGTTTATTTAGCAGTCTTAGAGGTGGCAATCAATGTCGTTTTGATCATAGTGTAAGCTAATGTGGAAATGCCAGTCTTCTATGTCAGTCGTGCTTTGCTTGATCTGGAAATGAGATATCCAGACACGGAGAAGATTGCTTTGGCTTTGGTGGTAACCGCTTGAAAGCTCTATCCATATTTTCAAGCCCATTCTATTCTTGTCTATACCAAAGCCTCGTTGAATCAAATTTTGCAGAATCCTAAATGTTTGGGAAGATTAGCTAAGTGGACAATTGAGTTTAGCGATTTTGACATTGAATATAAACCCCAAACGGCAATCAAGGGACAAGCAGTAGCTGACTTTATCCTAGAATTCACTCGATCGGTCTCTGTCCTGAGTGAGGAGAACCTGGATGAGGCAGATTGGAATATCCCAGTTTGGAAACTCTTTTTGGATGGGTCAATGAACCGGGAGGGATCTAGAATTGGGATTGTCCTAGAAAGCCCAACTCATAAGAAAATACTAAAGGCTTTTAAGTTAAATTTCCCTGTGTCAACTAATGAGGTTGTGAAATAACCCAACCTTTCGGGGCCTTTAATTAACTACTTAATTACCATAACTCAATGTCTTGAAATTTTGGGATAAATTTTTATTTTATTTTAAAATACTCTTATTAGAAATACATCCTTATTGGAAAATCTATCCAAAACCTTTTAAATTTTCTCTTCCAAAATATTTTGTTGAATGAAAACGTGGTTCAATTTTGTATACTTATGAATAATACGAAACGATAAAAGGAGACACTACGAAATCCAAGAATCCAACCTCTAATACTCAAAACCACCAATTACTTTCCCTTAATCGCGAAACTTTTTAAACTCTTAAAATCTAACTTTAGAAATTGTTGCTAATCATTTGAATTTAAAACGTAAGCATAAATAAACTTATATTCCTACATAGTTGAGTTGAATACTTAATACAGATAGTTTACCTCTTTTAAAATATAGAAATTCCTAATAGTTTAGGTTTTCCAAAAAGTCCATTGAATAATAGACAAATAACATAGTAGTCTAATGCATTAAATATAATGTAATGTCTCTAAAATTACCGAATTAAAAACTCATAGTATTAAACCAAAACTCAAGCCAATATACTTTATGCACACATAAACCTTTATGTGGCAGCCCCTTTTTCCCAGCGATCTCCCACTAGTCCCACACCAGCACATATCCATCCATCAATCATGAACAAGCGGTTGCTTATCTGAGGTACCTACAACATGAACTATGTGAGCTAATGCCCAGCAAGTACAATATAAAATCTCACAAAGCAGTTTTTCATGCAATGCATAAAAAGTTTTAAAACATTTTTTTGTCTTTAAATTCATTTTCTTGGATTTTAAATTTATTTTTGTGGGCCATGTGTCCATACCCTTTGCGCGCATTCGTAAGGAGTTGCGGGGAGTGACCCAATCCGAAACTTCCACACTACTTCTGAAACTTTAACTTTAACTTTGTTCTCCTAACTTGTGGAGTTAACCTCTTTCCTTTAGAGGTAGATACGACACAATAAAACCTAAAACATTTTTCTTTTCTTTTTTTAAAACTTTTCTCTTCAAGTCTATATGAAAATGAGGCTCCTTCTGTGTTTGCAAAATCTTTGAAATATAGATTTAAAACTTATGCAAACAATTGATTATACACATGATACAATGCCCGCTGAACAGCCAACTATACAATCCATACCATTATAATCTAAATCAGATGGAAAATACACTTAGATGTATCACATAATATTCCAGATATCATTCAGACATATCACATAACAATTCATATATCACTCAGACATATTACAGAATATTGCAGATATTACTTTAAAAGTGTTCATGTTGTATGTGAGATTGTACTTACTGGTTTGCAATGCAATTATCCAATTTATCTCGCATTTACCGAAAAGCTACAATCCCTAGGTGAGTGTACTCTCGTGTTAGAAAATATCACATTAAAGGTTTTACTAAATTAAACATAAACCCAACCCCGTTATCATATTCTTTCGTATTTTAACTAAAAGACTAAGTCGTTCCTCAATTGTTGTCGGCATATGGATCACTTGTGATGTTGGTTGGTATTGAACCCTGCGTTCTCGAACTTGGGATTTGGATATCCTAGTCTGACTTTTAATTTGGTAGTCGAAGTTTTGTTGTCAACCTTAGAGTTTTGTAATTTAAATATTAACATTTAGTGGATATTTTTACCCGGTTAATTACTGTTACCCTACTTTGTCTATTTAATTAGAAAACTTTAATTATTTGATTGACCATCTTTAAACTAAATTAATTATATTTTATTTTAGAAATTAATTAACCTTATTAAATCAATTAAGTGATTTAATAACTAGGTTGTAGTTTATTAACTTAAGTAAGCTTAATTTAATAGTCATTTAAGTCTAATTGAACTTTTCCAATTAAATTTGCTTTCCTTAATTAATTGTGCTTAATTAATGATTAATCGCTTCTAGAATTAATCATCTTCTAACTTAATTTTTACTAATTAGTGATTAATTATATCCAAATTATTTGCACCTAATTAGTTTATCATTAATTTGTAATTTAATTATCTAATTTAACTACTAACAAAGTATTGTCTTATTATTTAACAATTTTTGAGTTTACTTATTGGTACTACTACTAATATATATATATTTTAAAAAAAAATTATCTATTTCTTCCATTATCAACTTACACAAGTCTTTATTTTTATTTGATTACAATTTCTACATTTTATCACTTCTAACACTACAATTAAAATATCTATATCTAGTGATGATTTTAAAATTTAAATGTAAATTTTAAATTTCTCATTAACCAATTCTTCTAGTTTAGTATTTATCTATTTATTTATTATTATTATTTTTTTTACCAATACTTTTTAAAGCTAAAATTCTACTCATTTACTAAATTTTCTACAAACTTGTCTTTATACATATTATTTGCTATCATTTATACAAGTTATTAACTCATCTAATATTTATTTATTATCCTTTTTTTTTTTGGCTGGTTGTGCTTATAAAATTATTTATTTATTTTGAAGAGGGCTGAAGCCCTTCCTGTTTTAAAAAGGGATCCAAATAGGACTAGGGGACCATATTAAGAGCAAATAGGACTAGAGGCCCATATTAAGAGCTATTGTTTTATTTTTTTATTTTATACATTTATTAATATTATTATTATTTTAAATAGAGCCATAGACTCCTATCATGATATACAAATATACTCCACATATTTTATATATATATTGGTTTAGATAGCTTCTACCAAAAATGGTCTTAAGCCTTTAATATTATAATTATTTATTTATTTATTTATTTTAAAGGAAAGCCACATCGACTCCCAAAACTCATTATATACATATATCCTTGGTATTTTTTTTTTTCATGTATCTTGCCCTGTTTTCGTCATAGCTTCACCGGACCACCATGCCTGGCCACTGCGTTGAACCGCCTCACCACCACCACCGTCGAGTTCGTCTCGGCAGTGCGCTCCTGGTGGTACTGGTCTCCGTTCTCAAAAACCACCGGAACAAAAACTACCATTGGAGCTCCCCGAAGCTTTCCCTTGGCCAAACTCTCTTTGTGCGAGTTCCAACTCCGCGTATGGCTCCTTGTTCGCATGACTAACCTTCTACCCATTGATATTACAGGTAAAACAAGAAGAAAAATAAAGGGAAAGGGGAAGGCTTACCGAGATGTTGGCCGTCTCTCTTCTCCACCGTCCTCTTTCGCCTCTATTCCTTCCTCCTTTTCCTTCTTTCCTTCTTTGTTCTTTTAGCTCAAACTATCTCTCTCTCTTTCTCGCTTTCTCAATATTTAAGGTGTCCGAGGCCCCTTTCGTTTTGTTTCCCAAGCCATCGGTTTTTTGCCCAACTATCTATCTCGCGGTCTCGATATGACAGGGCACTGTGCCTCTCCATTTTTGGTTGGCGGCATGGCAGTGTTGCCATGTAGAGGTTTTATTTCCATTTCAAGTTGGATAAAAGCATGAGGTCGGTGGGTTTTGGTTCTTGGTTTTTCGTTTAAACTGTTTAGTTTAATACAGTTTCTGAAACCAAGTAATAAGTGTTGTTTGTTTAATTTCTTTTTGTTGTATAAATAATATATGGGCTCTTTTTTTTTAATTACTTATTTATCTTATCTATGTAATAGGCTAATATTACTATTAATAGATAATAATAATATTAATAATAATAATAGTAAAAAAAATGATATTACAATATCAATGTACTTAATAATAATGCTAACTTTGGTAAATAAGGATAATACTAATAATAATAATTATAATAATCTTAATCACCTTATTGGTGATATCAATAATAATAAAGTGGATATTTTAGGAGTAATGTTAATGATAATACTAATGGTTGTAGAAAAACCAAAATTTAGTGAGGATAAAAATCTTGGTAACACATACTTTAGTATATATTCACATTTTCATAAATTTTTGGTATTTATTATTAGTAACAAATACAATAGATTTTTGGATAATATTTACTACTACTAATTATAATAGGACTTTTATAGAGTTTGGTCGAAAATAATCATACTATGGCATTATTATCGAAAAACATAATTCTCGTAAGTGTATACTCAAATTAAATAGTGAATATAGTGTTCGAGATTATTTTTCAAAATAATCTTATAATTATGATTATAGTGATATTTTAATGATGAAAATAATAATTCCGCTATCAAATTTTTCGGAAACTTTTGTATCCAAATCAAACTTTAAAATTCTCTATCTTACTTTTCATGTTGTTCGGCTTGTTAGGTTCGTTTGAACAAATTTTTGGTGTTTCTTACTTTACTGCTGTTGTACTCTTAGATTTAGTATAATACTTTGCCCTTGTTCGGTGATAATTGCGTGCGTTCATTTTCTACACGCCACTTTTCAAGTTTTAAAGTGAGTATTTTTTGAGTCTAAAATAAATTTATCACTTAGAAATTTCCATATTTTGGACATGATAATATGCATTCAAGACTATTCAGTATATAATTTTCCGAACATAAAAATTTCCAACCAATACTGCCGATTAATTTATTAATTAATGGCAACAACCAGAATTAAGGGTATTAAATATCTCGGGGTTTACACTCGGCCTCTACCATCACACAACTATTTTGTGTGGTACTTATCACATCATCATCTTGGGTATTGAAGTAGTAGCCATTAATTATGTATGCACGGTAGCTTAACACATCTCAATTCGGTTCATTTTCAAGCCACCTCAAATGTTGTGAAATAGTGTGATGTGGTTGTGCTAATTGTGTTTCAATCTTCTTTTTAAACTAAAGAGATAAAACTCTTTTTATGTTCTGCTTATAACCATTTCTCGTTTCTTGCTTTCACCGGGTTAAGTGTTTGTATGAAACTCAAATGTTCACACCTGTGAGGATCAATAACGGTTGTATTTTGTAAGATATAGTGATGAGCCTCACATAGTTTCTTATAATCAATGGGTGTCACTTTGAATCTCAATCTAGCATCGATTCTCTCTTCGACCCCTCTAGGTATCCCAATAGTTTGGGTGTTGGCCAAGTACTTGGAACAAAATTTCACAGCTTCTTTTGTAATGTAGCACTCTATAATACATCCATCGGGTTTGTTAGGATTCCTTACATACTCTTCAACAATTTCATGTACCACTCCATTGAATACAACCACCTCAACCCAAACTAGGCCACAATATGTTGTATTTCTAGGCAAGTGAATTGTCAAGCGCACCATTATATCAACAAAGGCTAGTGGAAAGTATTTCTCCAACAAACACAAAGTAAGAGTCACATTATCTTGTAGTTTTTGTATATTAGTAGGGTTAATAACTTTACTACAGATGCAATTGAAGAATTATCACAATTTTATAATTGTGTTGCGCACCTCTTTCGGTAAAATTCCACAAATAGCAACCGGCAATAATTTTTGCATCAAAGTGTGACAATCATGCGACTTTAAGTTTATTAACTTCAATTCATATGCACTAAACTCCTGATGTTGTGCAAAACTGTCGCTTTTTTTTGGACCTTGATAAAGTATATCAAGCCACTGGTAAGAATGTCTATTTTCCTTATTTTGTAACTGGCTTCAACAATTCCCTTATCTCCATTGCTAGCATGTCTAATCTAGCATTTTCTCCATCTGTGGTCTTCCCAGGTATGTTCAACAATGTGCCAATTAGAATTTCATAGACATACTTCTCGATGTGCATCACATCGAAATTGTGTGAACCAACAAGTCTTTCCAATATGGAAGATCAAAGAAAATTGACTTTTTTTTTTTTTTTTCAAACACCCTCAATAGTAGAAGGTCATTTTCCTTTACCAAACTCAACATCTATATCCAATAAGGAATCTATGAATTTTTTTTCCTGTTAATGGCTAGAAGCTCTTACTTGCTCAGATTCTCCATTAAAAGCCTTATTTTGATTACAAAAATAGTGAGTTTGTTGTAGAAATCGTATATGACCCTTGTAACAAATCTTTCTCCCATGTTCTAACATTTTAGAACATGTATTCTCCCCATATACAGGACATGCGTTGTAGCCCTTAACATTGTACCCTGACAAGCTACCATATGCAGGAAAGTCATTGATGGTCTATAGCAACAAAGCTCGTAAAGTAGAGGTTTTTTCCCGTCTAGCATCAAAACAATCAACATCTTTTTCCCAAAGCAACTTCAGATCTTCTAGCAATAGAGCAAAATAAATATATTAGAAAGGGTAGGGATAATATTTTTTCTTGGCTTATAAAGGTAGGATAAAAATAGGCTAATCAAAAGAAAATTAAGGCTACTCTCTTTTATTTATTTATTAAATTACAGCTCAACCAAGTAACTAACGATAAATATAATAAAGGTATGCTAGAAAGTCTTAAACGATCCAAAGATAGCCTAAATCATCTCCTAAGTAGTGTGCAATCTTAGATTCCACCTCAAATGGTTATCAAGTAAGTTCTAGAGTTTGTCAAGATCTATAATTGTTCACAATCATTTCAAACATAAATAGTTCCTAAGTATGCAAAGCAAATTTTTCTAAATTATACTAAACAATATTAAAGAATTTCAACCTAAAAAAAATAATAATATGAAAATCATTCTCGAAACTAAACTACATTTAACTTCTTCTAAAACTCATAAAAGTTAGCAATCAAATTCTTATCATACACATATAAATTAACCCAAAAACAAAAACAAAACACTAAACTAAAACAACTAAACCTAAATTTTAATTAAATTTTTTCACAATAAATCCAAAACCAAAGAAAAATAAAAACAAACAAATGACATAAAACATATTCCACTACCCAGAACCTAAAATCTATATTGTCCTCAATGTACAATAGTAAATAATAAGAGGTAGAAGGTAAAGAAATACATCCCTGAGTTGTATTCGAAATTCTGGAGGAGTAGTGTCTATTGATTCTACAATATTTGGGGTTGTAGGTGTCCAAATGGTTTGATTCTTACAGTACTGGAAAGCTAACTCAATAACCTGCAACCGGTATGTTATCATTTTTCCAAATTCGGACTCCTTCATTTCCAAAATCAATGAACAAACGGGACCTGAAAAATAGTCCTAGCTAGAACCTCCTTCAAACTCAAAACTCAAAAGTAATTATCAAACAAAAACAAATAAAAAAAATTGAAATGAACTAAAATAAAACCAAAAATAATCAAAATATATATAAAAATAAAAAATAATAACCAAAAAACAATAAAAAAAATGCAATGTTTAGAAATACTTGGGTTGCCTTCCAAGAAGCGCTTTATTTATGCGTTTATAACTTGACTTTCAAAACTACTCATCCTAGATCTATCAATCCTCTTGAACCACCACCATGTTCATCTTTTAAGTATTGTGGATCCAACTTCAATTGACTTTTCTCCATATTGAAGATCTCAACCAAACCACTCGAAAAAGTTTGCACCTCCTCAAATGGATAGAATTCACATTCCCTAAGCTTTTTCGACAAGCTCCAATGACAAGGGTAATTCAAGAACACTTGCTGCCCCACCATGAAAATTTTATTCTTATTCATCTTGATGTTGCTTAGCGTTAGGTCGGGTGGCTCCTCCATCAAAGGCCCATACTCCAACTGCTCTCCCATTGCATCAACCCAAAAACATGTTGAATTGTCTTCACGTAGATGCTGTGAACTAATACCTACAACCTACACATGATCACAACTAAAAAGAGGATCACTTGTATTGTGATAAAGCCAAAAATTAGAAACATTATCATATAAGGAGGGATCTAAAGATTTAGCATTTATTTGGTCATAAACCTCTTCTGCTACTAAAGTGTAAACTAGATTAGTGCTATCACACTCTTTTTCTTTCTCAACTTGTGGATGCTTTCAAACATGAAAAATATTCACCTCTAAAGTTATTTTTTCAAAGGATAATATCATTAAACGATTCCTACAATTTATATTGGCATTAGCAGTTGCTAGGAAAGGACTACCTAAAATTAGGAGAACTTTAGAGTCAAGGTCCACTACTATTTGAGTATTTAGTTCTAGGAAGTCTATCAGGTAATAAAACTTATCAATTTGAACTAAGACATCCTCAATTATTCCCTTAGGTCTCTAATTGACCTATCAGTTAGTTGAATTTCTACCAAGGTGGGTTTAAGCTCTACTAAACCTAGCTGCAAGTAAATCGAATATGACATAAGATTTACACTAGCTGCTAAGTCTAAAAGGGCTTCACTACTCTCATGGGCACCTACACTACAAGTTATCATAGGGCAACCAGATTCCTTATATTTAGGAGGAGTTTTCTTGTCTATGACCTCACTAACTTGTTCGGCTAGGAATGTAGTTTTCTTGACATTATGTTTCCTCTTTAAAGTACATAGATCCTTAATCACCTAAGCATATGTTGAAATTTGCTTAATAACATGAAGCAAAGGAAGATTTATCTTAACTTGCTTCAAGTGCTCTAGGATTTCACTATGGACTAAATAGGCTTTGGGCGATTCAAGACTTTGAGGAAAAGACACAAGTATGGAAGGTTCAACCTTATCCTTTGGTTTGTTGATGGACTAGCTCTATCTACTATCTTTTCACTTAGGGTTGTTATGGAATTTACCGCTCTAGTGTTTTGAGAACTTGGAGGGCATCTAGTTTCGTAGTAATCAAGGTTATTTGGGCTTTTAAACTATCTTCCTCCCTAAGTTGGTACTTCTCGGAAGGTTGAGTTCTAGTGGTTAATTTGGTGGGGCTTGGGCCACTCCAAGTGTGAGCTTTCTCAGCTAGCTCATCCAAGAATTCAAAAGCCTCATCGGGGATCTTTTGTAGGAATTCCCCACTAAACATCATCTCCATGAATTAGAGCTTTCTATAGGTCAAACCTTCATAGAAATAACTCACAATCTGCTAACTCTCATAATCGTGATGAGGACATAGATTAAGCAATTCCTTATACCTCTCTCATGTTTGATATAAAGTTTTATTATCTTGTTGAGAAAAGGTAGAGATTTTTTTTCTTTAAGGCTTGGGTCTTATGGTTAGGGTTGTACTTATGGAAAAATGATCTAGTCATCTCATCCCATGTACCCTTGGACCTAGGTCTCAATGAATACAACCACGCCTTAGCTTTGTGCTCAAGATAAAATGGAAAGAACTTAAGCCTCACAGTATCTAGAGTTTGGGGCTAACATTGGAATGTCGTTGCTGCTTCCTCAAATTCCCTAATGTGGATGTACATATTTTTCATTTTCTAGGAATATAAAGTAGGTAAGAGTTTGATCATTCTCGGATTAAACTCTTGGTAGGGTGTATTAGGAGGGAACATTATACAAGATGGAGTAGGGGTCCTAGTAGGATGTGGATATTGTTGTAAGGTCCTATTACCATCTTGATAAAGTGGATTCTCCTGGTGGTGTAATAGCTTTTGGTTAGGGTTTCCTCAGTGAGGATTTTGGTTTTCCATAGTTTGAGGTTTGGAAAGGGTATTACTAGAATCGGTTTCAAAAGAGGTTTCACTTCTAGAACTAGGTGAACTAGGTTACTCTATTACGTTCTTAATGAATCTTCTTCTAAAATCTCTAATCCTAAGCATAAACACCTAACATAACTCAAATTATGTTTTTTTTTTTATAATTTTTTAAAATTAATTAAAAAGAAAAATTAAAGCTAAAATCTAAACTAACCTAACACAAATTTAACTAACCTAAAAAGAAAAAAAAAATCCCGTAAGATAAATAAATAAAAATAAAAATAAAAATGAAAGAAAGAAAGAAATAACCCTCTTTATGAAGAAGCTTTTAATCCTCTTTGTTGATCGCCTTCTTGGGCAATGATGCCAAAATTTGATTACGATCAACTCAACACACAGTTATTTCAGTATAGATGAAGTGTTGATCCCACGAGAAGGGTGCTACAAATCAGATTTAAAACTTAGATCACAAAAGAAAGGATAACTCTGAGAGAGAAAATAGTTTGAATTATGACGAGGAAAATTAAAATAAGGGTTTTAAACAAATGATTAAGTCATAAAGCACCAAGTTTCACTCAAGGCTCATCCTCTTATTCCTAGTATTGATTCACTTTTGATATAATTCAATTCCTTTTAGATTAAGCACACAATTCAACCCGTCTTATAAGATATCAAGCGATGCCGATAAGTCCTCAAATATTACTGCAACATTTGAAAATCCTATAAAATTAATCTATTAAATTAATCACATTCAAATTGACCGACATAAGAAAAGTATGACTGAACTTATATGAGTTTATGAACACAATTAATTGATCTATCTCTCACATAGATAATCTAAACAAATCATAAAATATCTCTCACATGGAAAATAATTTGCTATGTTAATTGGAATTGAAAACATATACAAGTGTTATATGTCACATAACATAAATTAAAACTAAGGAAAATGAATGACTACACCTTTGAGATCCATACTAACTTTGCTAGAGGCTTCAGCCTTGCTTCATCGTCCTCTTCTCAATCTTTTGAATAAAATCTAACACTAAGAATAAAGTGTAAAAATCTCCCACATCGGCTAAACGTGGGTAAGATCCATGATTTATAAGTATGCGACACACCTCCAATGGTATGAGGCCTTTTGGGTAGAGTTTAAAAGTAAAATCATGAGAGTTAGGCCCAATGAGGGTCTAGGCTCAAAGTGCTTATTGGGCCTAACTCTCATGGTTTTACTTTTGAACTCTACCCAAAATGCTTCATAACATTGGAGGTGTGTCGCATTCTTATAAACCATGGATCTTGTCACTCCACATTAGTATAATATTGTCCACTTTGAACCTAGACCCACATTGGGCTTAACCCTCATTATTTTGCTTTTAGACTCTACCCAAAAGGCCTTATACCAATGGAGGTAGTGTCTCATACTTATAAACCATCTCTACGCTTAGCCAATCTGGGACATTTTAACACTCCCTCTCAAGTTGATGCAATCCAACTTGAAAATGAGGGAATTCAAATGGCCATGACTAAGTTTTTGGATCCATGTTATGATTGTTGGAATGTTATTTCATGTTATCATATAACGCAGCGGAATGGTATTTTAAAATTTTATAACATTCTACAGGAATC
>WUAT03012413.1:0-14506 GCA_010015005.3 Ulmus americana
GTTCTAGACGTCAGATAAGATTGCCAGGCCGTAAGTGAGAGGATTAATTCTTCTCCTTTCGTAAGACGTCATTTTAAATAAAAATTTTAAATTACCCTAATTTTTCTACGAATTTAGTTAAAAGGCCTGGTAAAAAGTCGGGCCGTTACAATTAACTTCTCCGAAGTGTTCTTAAAGCCACAAACAATAAGCTGTCGAGTGCATTTTTCTCCAATTGGCTACACTAGCCCAACTACGTCGCACTCAATATATCGAGAGCACACTTCCATCCAAGAACCTGGACAAGGGTCATCAATGTCGAGTGCAACACAATTCATAATAATTGCCTTGAGTAAACAAGCATGCAAACACAACGGCATCACACTGTACTTTCAAGCCATTTCCCTTGCACACGACCAAGTGTCGAGCCAGGCCACCACAAAAGGTCATTGTCATATAATGGGTCCAACACCGCACTCGACATGATGTCGAGTGCAGTTAAGGTCCACACTCAACTTTGCAAGTTGAGGTGCTTAATCTCCAATGGGAACCCAAATGCCGACACACTTGACATCATGTTGAATCCGATTTAACACACTAGGTGTTAAGCCCAAAATTTTTAAGCACCTTACTTTGGCCGCACATGACATCACGTCGAGACAGAAGATCTCAATGACTTAGACAAATTCTTAGATAAACTTCTCATTCAGCTGATCATTCGACACAATGTTAAGTGTAACTCAAACTCTAATATTACAACTTTGCAAGTTGAAACCACACATTCAGTCACGCTTGACTTTGAAGTCGCATTCAGCATCACGTTGAGGATCAAAGTCAAAGCTAATCGTATCCTACTACGAAGCTCCATATGACATCATGTCACATGCTAAGGAAGGTACTCCGAGATAAACTTAAATCAAGGGTTCACTCGACAAAATGTCGAGTGCGCTCTCCTCTATCTAAGATATCAACTTTGCAAGTTGAACATCGCCAAAGCAGCCGGCTCAAGGGCACAGCTAGTCACACTCGACTACAAGGTTGCACTCGACATCACGTGGAGTGGAACATATACAAACACCAACACGCAATGCTTCTACGCATCTCCATCCTACTCTTGCACTCAACATCATGTCAAGTCCACACATTCCTCGAATGCCACACAACACTATGTCGAGTCACGCTCTTCATAGTGCAACCCAGTGTCATTACATTCATACAACTCGTCGTCAACTCCACGAGTTCACACGATGTCTACAACTCTAAAATGACATGCGGCAAGTCGAACTTCACGCCGTGTCAGCATATGACATGCATCTAAGCCTTCACATGAAACGACTCGTCGTATTACCCATGCGACAAGTCGTTCCTCTAGACTGCCACGAATTCCTTCTAAGGCTTTGCACATCTTCACGTCAACCCAAGCATTATTACATGCTATATATGACTCTCTGTTGAGTCATGATGCTTAGCCAACAACCCCTCGCTTCAAGCAGTTCCACTTGGTACGTCGTTTCTATAAACATTTCAACTCTTACGCTACTTGTTTGTATTAAGATTGTGAATCGATCCTATGGTATTCGCAATCAACTAGATTAACTCTCTAAGATTAGTACCCCTAAACTTAGAAAGTGGGGGACAAATTGTTTGGGTAAAAATCCATATTGACCATTTTACCCTCCTCACGGGTTAGCGGGCCCCATGCCACGTTATACTACGGTTGGATTCAATGTCATGGTACATCCACTTGGGTTCAACATGGTAGCCCATTTCCTTGGTTCAGTTTCAGTTGACTCTACCCTAGGCCCATTCTACATGCTACCCATTCTATGGGCCAGCCCAGTCCACGGGTTGCTCCATTCTATGGTACACCCTGCTCCACGGGTCGGGTCATCCTACAAGTCGATGCATTTTATAGCTTAGGTCACGCTACGGGTTGGGTTAGCCTACGGGTCATCTTCCAATATGTGACTCTTGACCTTTCAACTACACTCTACATTAACTCCTTATGGGGGTTACATAGCATTGAGTGCTTCCTTGATGGCCATCAGCTCATGGCCTTTCATACTAACAGGTGTAGAGTCCAATTGCTAGCCTCATTAATGAGTATAACTACTGACCATTTACTTTACCTCATTAAGAGCCCATTTACTCCCCCATTCCCATATATACAAGGAGCATCCCCCTCGAAGGCGGATGATATCTTGAACTTCCATATTACTTTTGGCATGCCCATTTTCTCTCTAGAGAGCTCTCCAAATTTTCCATATTTTCTATAGTTGGTACCAACGTTCCGCCGATTTCTCCATCTCTAATTTTCTGTCTCCGATCCCTCTAACGAGAAACACCACCATCGTAGCACCACGCTCCGACTATCCTACAATCTCTATGCCGCGCCCAAACCTCCTGATCACATTAACGTTATCATGTCTTTACATATTCTCTTGGATCTCATCCTACTTTTCGTTGTCTGATTTGACCGTCATAGCTCCTTTGGCCGGTACCCCCCGGTGTCAAGGACTTCACGATCACCTCTGATTTCTCTGTCTCATAGGGGAAACAGGTTGTCGATGGCCTCGCATACACAAAAAATTCAATTGTGGATTCTACCATCTACATGGACTCTGAGTCCACATCGTTTTGATTAAAGGGCCTATAAGTACCTCGATGATAAGAAGAAAAACGACAATTGATTCTTGAATACTGAGACTCTAACATTTGTTCTCTCGAGATCATTGCCGCGCAATCATAAGCTTAATCATTACTTGCCGCCATCACTCCGTTATCACCCTTCCATCTCATCACCTCCGATATACCTGTACTCTACCATTTCCACTATCTTTTTACCATATTCCAAGTTATCGAAGTGTTTTAGGTTGGAAACTTGATGCTGCGAGCTACTGGTCCAAAGGGCTACTAGATTAGTCATGTGTTTGGTAAAAAAAACACCACCGTACTTGGTAACTCGGATTCCCTTTTCATTTCCGCACAGAAATTACCTACCAAGGCAATACCAAAATCAATTTCTGCAAAGATTTAGTCACCAAAAGATGATTTTCTTTCCTCTTTAGTTCATTTCATTTTCCGTACAGTTATCTTTCATTTTCATATTTTATCATATATTGTTCTAACTTAAGCATCAGAGTGCATTTAGCCAGCACCACCCCAGTGTCAAGGTTCTTCTGCTTATTTTCTTTTGATTTTAGGTCTCTAGTGCCCCTTCATCTCAATTGTACATTTTTTATAGCATCTATAATTTGGCACCCACCGTGGGGTCCCGGTGATCATTACACATCGAAGACAGTCAGCAGAGCTTTGACCATGGAGCAATCACCAAACAACTCGGAGTTGGCGGCCCAGATAGCTACTTTGACACACCAAATGGCTGAGAATGTGAAATGAATGAGGCAATTGGAAGTTGAAAAACTCAGCCATGCGGATAGAGAACCTGGAGTTATAGGGATAAGTGGAAAATTTGAACTCAGAATTGGCACCTCTACCCGAATTCTAGCGGCCCAGATTTCGAGCGTGCATCGAACCAACGTCAAACCTAGATCTGGAGACTTTTATTGCAGAGGGTGGGCCAAGTGGAGTGAAATATGTAGTGATAGATAGCATTCAACCAAGAAACGAAGATGGAACTAATCCAATAGTTGGAGCGTTAGGTCCGTCCAGAATAGAACCACAACCAATCCATTCGGATGTCCCGCTGCATCTAACCACCCATGAAATGGAGCTCTAACGACGCTTCGCGAAATGGAGGACATGATCCGAATAATCCTTTCGATACTTGCTCCTATCAAGAAAAGCTCCATGAACTGCTATGCAGATTCACCATTCACGGATAACATTGCACTGGTCGAGTTGCCTAAGAAGTTTAGCTTCCCCAACATAAAGTTGTACGATAGAACCACAGATCCAGATGATCATATTGCATAGTACCGCCATCTTATGTTCACTACTGCCATTCCTAGGAACTTGAGGGAGGCCTATATGTGCAAAGGGTTCAGGTCAAGCCTAATCAAACCAGCATTATAATGGTACACCAATCTTCAGAATAATACTATATGTTATGTTGCACACAACTAATCGATATATTTGTTGAGCAATATGCAAGTAGTAAGAAGCCTGAAAAGGATTCCCAATATTTAAATACCATAAAGTAAGGTAGTCGAGATACCTTAAGGGAGTACATCACATGGTTTAACAAAGAGAAGGTCTCCATCACCAATCCGAACACATAAATAGTGATCAATGCTTTTAGAAATAGATTGCACTATGGCTCAGAACAATGCAATGAGCTTACTCGATATCCCAACAAGAACTTTGAAGATTTCCTAGCAAAAGCTTGGGCCCAAATCAGATGGGATGAGAGCGAGGCGTACAGAATGTCCATGGGTTTTCCCCTGCAGCATGTAGGAAACAGCTCTAGATTCCACTCAAATGACCTTCCACAAAATGCGAGAAATAACAAGAGACTAACCGAAAGATCGTACGATTCACTTCCAATTCGAGGGCAAAGGGTTGAAACCAGATGAGACACTAGAAGTTCATATATAGAAGATATCAAACACAAGAAAGGTTGAGGCTACCAGATTACAATCTCAGCATTGAACCAGCTCAAGCAATCGCCATGATGAAAGGAATGGGAGGCATAGTCAAGTCGCTAGAGAATATGAAGTAACCACCAAATGCACGAGACTCCAGAAAGTAGTGCGAGTTCAACAATGATCATGGCTACCGTATAGATAAATTTGTAGATCTCAGACTTGAAGGAATTGAATTACTCAAACAAGGCCACCTCAAAGACTTGCTAACTGACAAAGGCCGAGAAAACAAAGACATCCAAACAACAGGGGGAGCAAAGAGCACCAACTCCACCAACTCAACTGTGGACCGGGCGGACCATCAATGTCATATCTAGAGGTTCAAAAATGTGCGAGGTAACCTATGCAATAGCAAAATGCCAAAGTAAGATCGCCATCAATCCAGAGTCCCGTAGCACCTACAAAGATGAATCTGTCCAGACTCCTCAAACAATCAACTTTACAAAAACCAAAGCCAAGTAGCTCATCAGACCACACCACAATGCATTGGTAATATTACTTTGTGTTGCTAAGTGTCTAATCAAGTGGATTCTCAAAGACAATGGGAATTCCATGAATGTTTTTTTTTTAATGCATTAAGGGAAATGGGCCTCAAGGATGCATACCTGATCCTACGGAGCATCTCACTGGTCAGCTTCAGTGGAGAAATAAAGAACACATTTGGAAAGGTTGTCCTGCCCGCCTACGCCAAAAGATTTAACAAGTATACAAATTTGTTGGTTCTTGACTATCCATCATCATCGTCAGGAGACCTTGGATACATGAAATGAAGACCATTCCCTCAACCTACCAACATCTCATACAGTTTCCAACCAAATAGGGAGTGAAAGAAATCAAAGGAGGGAACACGAATCAAAGCTCTACTATTAGACAAGGATAAAGCCGAAAGAACAGGAGAATAACTTATAGCAGTTACAGTAGGCTCATAAAGGTTCAAACAAAAAATAGCAGCCTCAAGTGGATGACATAAAAAAAAATCCCTAGCCATCCGGATTATCCAAATCATAAAGTCTAAATTGGAGCCTGGCTAAACACATAAATTTGCACACGGCTCATCGTATTCATGAAAAAAATTACAACTGCTTTGCCTAGTCGCACTAAGACATGACCGGGAAAGATTTAAAAGTTGCAGTCCATCGCCTATAAGTAGATCCAGACTACCCTCCAATGAAGCAGAAGAAAATAAAATTCGCGCCCAAACAAAATAACATCATTAACATAGAAATCCAAAAGCTCATTAACATAGGTTCCCTACGGAAGGTGCATTATCTAGACTGGCTGGCCAACGTTGTGGTCGTACAGAAGAAAAATGAAAAATGGAGGGTGTGCATCAACTTCTCTGACTTGAACAAGACATGCCCAAAAGATTCATTCTCATTGCCATACATAGACATGCTCATCGATTCAAAAGCCAAACATCAACTCATAAGTTTTATGGATGCTTTCTCGGGTTACAATCAAATACAGATGCATCCGGATGACTAAGAAAGGACCTCATTCATCACGGAATGAGGCTTATTCTGCTACAAGGTAATGTCATTCAGACTTAAAAATTCAAGTGCAACATATCAATGAATGGTAAATAAGATGTTTTCAGAGCTTCTCAGAAAAATGATGGAGGTGTACAAAGATGATATGCTCGTCAAGTCATTACAAGTTGAACAACACATTGATCACCTAAGACAATCCTTCAACATCTTGAGAATGTACACTACGAAGTTAAACCCTAGAAAAAGTGTATTTGCTGTCTTATATGGAAAATTTTAGGTTATGTTGTCACTCAAAGAGGAATAGAAGCCAACCCAGACCAAATCCATTTGGTCATCAACATTCCATCTTCAAAAATGAAGAAAGACATACAGAAACTAACCAGGTGGATAGCAGCACTAAGATGCTTCATTTCTCGATCGTCCAAACGAAGCCATTTGTTCTTTAGCATCCTCGAAAAGAACACATACCTCTAATGGATGGACAAATGTGAAGAAACTCTCCAACAACTGAAAGCATATTTAACCAACCCGACATTCCCCTCGAAACCAAAATATGTTGAGACACTATACTTATACCTTGCCGTATCAAAATTGCAATCAGTGCGGTGCTTTTTCGAGAGGACAAAGATAAGCAACATCTTGTTTATTACATTAGTAAATCTCTTCTTGATGCAGAAGCTAGGTACAGCCAGTTGGAAAAACTTGCACTTGCCTTCGTAATAGCTGCATGAAAATTACTTTCATATTTTCTAAGTCATTAAGTAGTCATCTTAACAACTTTCCCACTGAGGAACATACTACATAAACCTGAACTTTTTGGACGTTTAATAAAATGGGCGGTAGAACTCAGCGAGCATGATATCAACTTTTAACCTAGGACGACCATGAAATCCTAGGTAATCGCTGATTTTATTACTAATTTTACCTCTAACCCGTTAATTGAGGCTGGGAAAGAACTAATGATACTACAAGGCCAACAAGATTCTGAACCATGACACATTCACATTGACGGATCCAACAACATGAAAGGGACAAACCATGGGGCTAGTACTAACTTCACCACACAGAGAAATAATTGAGAAGGCATTCAGGTGCAAATTCAAAGCAAAAAATAAGTCGTAAATAAAGCCTTGATAGTAGGGTTAAATCTGGCAATTGAAATAAAGATAAAAAAAAGATTCACATTTACAACAACTCCCAACTAATCCTCAATCAAATACAAGGGACAAACCAAGCCAGGGACTTGAAAATGACAGTGTATCTCAAAGTAGCAAAAGACTTATTGTCCCAATTCAACGAGATGAAAATCAAGCAAATCCCTAGAGAAGAAAACAGCCATACAGACACACTCGAAAACCTTGGTTCATCTATGCAGACAGAAGAGCCAAAAATAATTCCACTCGTATTCTTGAAGTGGCTTGCCGTAAGGAAAGCAAACAAGCAAGAAGTCATAGATATCACACATAAGGTAACCTGGATAACTCCATTATTTGATTATATTCATAACAGTTTATTGGTAGATGACCGGAATGAAGCAAGAAAGATAAAAGCAAAGACAGCTAGGTTTACTATAATTGACGGACAGCTTTTCAAGATATCGTACTTCGGACCATACCTAGTTTGCGTCACTCCAGACAAAATTCTGAACATCTTCTTGAGCTTTATGAAGGAGAATGCAGAATCACTCGGGGGCAAGGAGTTTGGTGCATAAAGCGTTGACTGTATATTATTGACCAACGATGCGAGCAGACTCTAAAGAATACATATGGAAATGCTACAAATGCCAGCAATTCGGACCCATCCCCAAACAACCACCAGAATTGCTAGATCTGCCCATTGACTATTCATGAAGTGGAGGATGGACATCGTGGAAAAGATGCCAAATGCGAGAGGACAGAGAATTTACACGTTTTTACTGATTGATTACTTCACTAAGAGGGTAAGCATTTCACCAAGTCCAGGACACCAAAGTGAAAAATTTCGTATGAAAAAACATAATTTGTAGGTTCGGAGTCCCATATGAAATAGTCACGGACAATGGCTCATAATTCATAAATCATGGGTTCCAAGACTTCTATGCCAAGTGGAATATCAAACTACACATCGCGACCCCAAGGCATCCTCAGATGAACGAACATGTCGAATCCACCAATAAAACCATAGTCAGCATGTTGAGAAGAAGAGGCTTGAGAAATCAAATGGGCGATGGGCAGATGAGTTTCCATGAGTACTATGGTCTTACATAACAACAGTCAAGATTTCAACGTGGGAAACACCATTTTCACTTGCACACAGTACAAAGGCAGTGATTTTGGTCGAAACAAGCATCCCTACAACCAAATATCAGCTCACTTTCTAAAGAATCCAATGATCAATAGCTTAACCATGAATTAGATTTGCTTGACAAAAAAAGAGAATTGGCTTTCGTACGGACCATGACATACAAGCAGAAAATCACTAGGTATGAAGAATGGATAATGATTTGCTATACTACTATTCTTTGATGCTTTTGGTTATTTTCTGGATATACTTTTGTTCTTGGTTCTATCTTATGAAGAATGTATGATTACATTGAATTAGGCAAGCAACATGTGCATGATCAAGATTTTGTGCATATTCAAAATATTTTTGGCACGTTTGACATGTTTAGAATTAATGCAAGTGGTTGATAAACTAGCAAAATGATACAGTAAAAAAAACATAAGTCTAAAAGCAAAAAAGACAAAACATAGGCAAAATGGGACGAGAAGAGTAATTAGCCCATATTTGTAACCCATCTATGTTCTATAACCTTGTTAATATTGACATGAGAAATGTAAGTTAATGTTTTAGCTTTATAAAACGTAGGCAAAATAGATTCAGATCAATGCAAATTTAAGTTAAACCATAGAAGTGCTTACATCGAAATAACATGGCATATGTCATTGTAGGAGCAATTGCAAGTAACATTGTTTAAATATTCCAAGCCTAATGAATCCATTGGTTACAAGTTTTGGTCATTGCTGTAGGGATTTTTGCTGAAATTCTAGTCCTTTTCCTTCAATTGTTTACATATTTCTCACTTTGACTATGCCAACAGATTTTTAACTTGTCAAATTATATACATAAAATAGAAATAATTTAGTTATGATTATACCTTCATCATCGAGAAGAATCTCAGTTTGTGTGATTGTGTGTATAGAGAGGAATAATATAAGCAAACCAAACTGCCATATTATCATTCCTTTTATCTTATCAGTCTGTAGATTAATATAGATAAGGGAGAAGGCACACAAGTGAATAAGACTTTGTGTTTATCAAAACAAAAAAATAAAGAAATCTTTTTGTTTGATACGAAGCTTGGCATTGGTTTAGATTTTGGGTAAAATAATAAATATATATTATTTAGTTTCAGGTTTCCAGCTTTTATCATTCTGTTTTGTCCACCTACAAACATTTTGTGCAGTATGAGTGTGAAACCCCAACGTATCCAAGTACGACTATTGATATTTTATGGTTTAACTCGATATGAGTTGTAGAATATTTACCCTAACTTACAAAACCGGAATGTAATTTCATACCCTTATCCTACAAAGAGAATTATGTATGTCGGGGATACCGTGTTTTGAATCACGAGTGAAGAGTAACTCTATGTGTGTGATGATGTTTTTTGATATACCAATTCGAAATATATTAAGATCCAAATAAGGAAAATCCATATGTTAAGTCCCACGCAATTCAAAATGATTCAAATTCGTAAAAATGCATAAAAGGAGTTACGAATTTAATTGCTAAAATTTAATTGAATTAAATGTGCTTCTAAACAAGAATTAATGTTCAAATAATTGAGCAATGAAATAAGCTTGAATATAGAAAGAAAAAAAAAATCCAGCTTGGAATATTTAATTTCGAAACTAAATGGTTGAAATCAGGGCAAAAATCACATTTCCTTTTCATTGTTAATTAAGGGAAATTAAATAAATTAAAATACAAATTAATTGGAATTTTAAGGGTTTTTAATTATTTTAAATAATTTAGAATTATTATATTTAAAATAAAAAAGGTGGTGTTGGGCCGTATGCCCTCGACCCATCCAGCATGCCATCGACCCAGCCGACCACACACTCGACCAATCGCCCCGCACACGCCTTGCGTAAGCCCCGCATGATGCACGCCCCAAACATCCTCATTCAGCCAAGGCGCTTGGACCCCCGCATGGGCAGGGCTGGCATGTGAGATGCCCCTGCACGACCTGGTGTCTGGGCACATGACCGAACACTAAATTTGGTCCCCGAGCCAAATATTTGTAATCAAACTTTTTGCACTTCCGCTACCCTCTACATTGTTCTATACTTCTTGAAGTTTATTGTGGTGTTATTTCAAGTCAAATGACCAGGCCAATTTTGCAATCTTGTGGTCCGGGCAGACTACTCGGATACGCTATTCGGCCTGCTGAGTAGCCAACTTGGTTCCGATCAAACTCAATCAAAATGGAATCTTTGGCCTCCACTCCAACCCATTCGGTATTGTACAGGTTCACACCTAGTTGGTGGCCAACTTTTAAGCCAAATGATCGAGTCAATTCTCCCGAATTTTGCCTCAAAATAGCCACCCAGATAAAATGTCTGGACAAGTACTGATTTCGACCAATCTTCCTTTTCTTTAACCATTTAGCCACTAAACCTCTTGAAACTTTGTGTGTCCAACTAGGAAACATTACTAAGGCCATAAAGACTTGCATGGCCAAATAGGGTGTGTTTCTAGTGGAAAATTAAGTGAAATTCCACTTGTCAATCCCTCAAGGCCTTGCCACGCCATGCAATCAATCACAAGTGGAGTTCAACTTTGATTTGTCCCCAAATAACTCACTAATGGCTAATAGGAAGCTTAATTAAAGCATAATTATGATTATGGGAGCCTATAAATAGAAGGATGGCTGTTGAAGTGGTGTTTTGGCAACCACAACTCCCTCACCTATTTTCCCCTTTCTCTCTGCCGGCTTGCAAGAACACAAGCAAGAACCTAGGGTGTTCATCCCCTTTTCAACTTTTGTTCTTCGAGAATTTCGTCTCAAACCTCAAGCTTGATAAGATAAGGGTTCAAAATCAACAAATTATTGTGAATTTAAACATAAAATTTGATTCAAACAAGGTTTTTACTGGAATTGTTCTAAGGGGATTCCTAGCCAGCAAGGAGGCAAGTTTGGAGGAGTCAACCAACAAGCTTTTTAGATGAATTCTATGATCTAATGGATGGATAATGTCTTTATATGTGTAAATTGATGTTTTGTGCAAAATTAATTTATTTCATGCAAGGATTTGATGTGTTAAGAAAGGCTTTTCGCATTCATGTTCGGTTCGGGACAACTCTAGGACCCAATTTTGTATGTAATGTTTGAGGGACCTATAGGACTCCAAATTTAACTTTTAATAGATTTTTGGAAAGATATAGATGTATAATTTAACACAATAAAATTTGGGAATAAATTATTTGGTATATTCTGAGATATGAGGCCTTAAAGACCGACCACTCACGAAGAACACATTTTGGCTCAACTTTGGAAAATAAGCTTTTAAATGTAACATTTTGTGAAATTTGGGAATTTAATTAACATGCAAAATGTTTGTAACTTTAATTTATGGTTTTAAAAGGGTAAAGGTGAATGTTTTGGAATTTTTGAAGTTTTTTTAAAAATTAATTAAATCTTTCAAAACTATGGCTTGAAAATGAAAAATGTGTTAAGATGAATATTTTAGCTTCTATTTTTGGGTCAATTGGTATAGCTACGAAATTTTTTAAAAATGAAATTTTTACAGGAGTTCTCTGAAGTATTAGTAAACTTTTAAGACTAGTTTGGATAAAATTGGTTTTAAAATGGAATAGAAATTATATTTCTAAGTCATTGGGTTAAAAATCTAAAAAGTTGGCTAATTAAGGTAAATGATGTAATTACCAAAAAAATTTGGGACTGAAACTCTTTAAATTTTTTTTATAATTAACTCCTTGGGAGCTTAGGAAGCTTTTAAAATTAGTTTCAAGAAAAATGAGTTTAAAGTGAGTGATTTACAAATAAAACAAGGGGCAAAGGTCCTATTGGACAATTTTTGCTAAAATAAGGATTTTTGGATTAAAATGTTATTTTTATAAATTTAAGGGGTAAATTAGGAAATTCAATTTAAAACGATTTTGAACTATAAAATGTGTTGATTCTTAAAATGAAGCCTTTTGATTAAAATTTTCTCAATTAAATCGACGTCTAAATCGGAGTTAAATGAAATAGGTCTTGTGTATATTAACGAGATATTAATTGCTAATATTGTTTATCTAAAATGTCATTCCCGAAAATCAATGAATTGATTTTTAATAGTGTACACTCAATGTATATGTTACGTTCCGTAGGAAGAGGACTTGGAATAAGGAAGCACAACAAAAAAGGAAAGTACAAACCTCATCTATAACATGGAACAAAACCTGTTTTTAAAAGTATGTGTGCAGTGTATCTAATGTGTTGTATCAAATACTACATTTACATGATAACATGTTAATGTGCGAAAGCTGAGAAAACTTTATGAGACTGTAATGATACATGATAACATGTTAATAAGCAGTAGCTGAGAAAAATTGTATAAGGCTGTAAGGAGACATGATAACATGTTATCGAAATATATTATAGATGAATTTTTATAAATAGATTAATGTATAAGTATAAGATGAATTCTAATTAATGTGTTATATGGGATGCTTATGATAATTGTGTTTGGTGTTGATAATAAGTTCTAATTTTACGTGGAGTAAATCCTTATGCATGCATGAAATAAACTTTCCTTAAAATTTCTTTGAACAAGTAATTTTGCTCCCCATGTTTGAGTTATGAGCATCTATACCAAAAATAAGCTTTGAGACTGGAAAGTTTTAACGAACAAAAGTATTTTGATTTTTATTGTGTCGTACCAACCTCTAAATCAAAAAGGACATTCCTCCAGTCTGCAATGTTCTTACGTGACTGCCGCCTCCGCTATTTTGTGAGGTTACCCCATGTGCGTTCGGGTGACAACTGGAATGTGTTTGACCTACGAGCTTTGTTTGGGACTGATCCTCTCGACAAGTTTTGGGTAGCCCGCACGGTGCTGACACAGGGACCCAAATGATTTTAAAAAGAGATTTTAATGAGTTTATAAGTTTTGAGTCTACATCATTTAAGTGAATTGTGCTGGACCCTAATGATTAGCATAATTGTTTGTATGATATATGTATTTCAGTGAAATTGAGCATACATGTTATATGTGATTATTATAACTGTTGTGATATATTGATGTGAGTTTAAAAACAATGTTTATTTAACATGCTAAGTAGACTGCACAGTTTTGTGATATATAATGTTTGTACTTGCAGAGCTCCGGCTCACGACTTACTTCGTGTTGTTTATATCAAAGATGAATCACTCAACATAATTCGTAGTGGATTATCAGACTTACTGGGCAAGATGTGTTTGGAGGGTCAGTATGGGCAATACCAATACGTTTATATGATTTCTGCAAATGTAATAAGTAGGCTAAATGAATTATTTTTATAATGGTATGTAATTTATAAGTTTGGCATCTAGCCAGCAACTATATGTTTTTATTTATTTATTTATTTTTTTTGTAAGTTTGGGGGAAAAAGGTTTTTAATTGATGAACAAGCTTTACTAAGATACAAGGAAATGTATTAAAGTTTCCTCGATCAAAATGTTTTCAGACCACAGTTTTTAAGTTATCAATATCACAAGGTTTTTAACTCAACTGTTTCCTCCATGCACTTAAAATGTTTTAAAAAAATATTTCTCTAATTTTTATTGTATTGATAACAAAAGTCCAGGTAAATGTCAAGTCTTACAGTGAGAACTACCATAGTCTACTTGCTCAACTTATTGTTGTTGTTTGTTGAGCTATGTTATTGTTGTACTTCCTTTTGTTTGTCCACTTGCTAATCTATGTTAGTTTTGTTTATTGAACTTAATTTCCTACTTTTATTTAGATTCGAGGATCTTACAACTATGTAACAAACTACTTTGTTTAATGTCAATTTCTAAGAAACCTTATTATTGTGTTTCAAATGGCAGAATCCACTTTATAAATATAATTATGCATGCAAAAACTAAAAATGTGACAAAATATATTCAAAATATGTGATCCAATAATAAAACATGGCATTATTATAAAAACTCATCAAATATATAAAATAACAATTAAAAAATGCAACAAAAATTTTGGACTATGACATTTTGAATTTATGATTGTAAGGATGCGTATGTGATCTGTTGCTTCAAGGTTTCAATCCTAAATATTCTTGATTTTTGATAATAACAAATAGAATTGAACACTAAAATATTTATGTTTTTATGATATTATTTTACGGTTTCAGAATTACTTTTATTCCTTACGATTTTTAGATTGATTTTACTCAAAGTAATTT
>WUAT03012627.1:0-14491 GCA_010015005.3 Ulmus americana
AGCGATTGGGCCTTCCATGAGATGGGCCATACGAGACGTTGAGTCCAAGCCGCTTGGGCTTCTAATGTAGGACCTGACGTAGGCCTTAGGAATGGGTCGTCACGTTGAACCCACGTAATGGCCGCGGCGGCGAACGCTGGTTAGAAATGGTCGTGGCACGATGCCAGCTGTCCTACTAGAGGGGTAAAATAAGAAATACGAAATTTGGCCCAAATACAACCTAGCAGAGGCTAGTCAATAAGATGTTCACAGACTACCTAGGAGATACTATGGAGGTTTACATAGACGACATGCTCGTCAAATCTCTCCATGCCGATCAACACCTTGACCATCTACACCAAAAAATTTGGGTACTCTAGAAGTACAACATGAAACTCAACCCAACTAAGTGCTCATTCGGCGTATCATCCGACAAGTTCTTGGGTTTCATGGTCACATAACGAGGCATCGAGGCCAACCCCAATCAGATCCAATCAGTAATAAATATTCCTTCTCCCACTTGCATACGAGATGTCCAACGCTTAGCAGGTCATGTAGCTACACTCTCCTGCTTCATCTCATACTCCTCAGAAGAAGTGTCACATTTTCTTCAGCACTCTACGCAAGTCCAAAGACTTTGAGTGGACACTAGCTTGCGAGCAAGCACTCCAAGATCTCAAGAAGTACCTGAGAGTCCGACCTTAATCCTATCTCGCACATGACCTTTCCTTTCCATGTCGAGCCTAGCCTTGTTTGTTTTGTATTCAACATTTGCATGCATACAACATTCTTGCTCCAGGTCGAGCCCGACCTAGCTCTCACCTCACATGCGTTAATTTCCCAAGTTGTGTCCAGTCTCGATTCCATCTCGCACTCGACATAGCCTTGCAAATGACGTGTCGTTTTTGATTTGTTTATAATAGGTCAAGCCCACGTTTCTTCCATTCCGCATATAACATGCCTATACGAATGACCTATCATTTTGAGCATTCATTCCATGTCGTGCTCGACCTGATTTCCTACTCTCATACGTCCTTAGGCAAATAACATGTCACTTCGATTCGTATTCAACATTGCCACGGTACAGTTAAAGCTCATGCACGACAACATGCCGAGCTCAGAATTCCTGAGCATCACTCATCCTAAGGTCAAGTCCGACTCCTTCAAACAGTAATTCCACGTGGCATTCAAAACGGGTAATTTTAGTATTCTTGCTATTTATTCGTTCTTATTTTTACGATCTCAACGATCAACTCGAACTACTCTATAAGATTAGAACCCCTAAATTTAGAGAGTGAGGGACAAACTGTTTGAACCAAGTTTCGTATTTTCTATTTTACCCTTCTAGCGGGATAGGTGGCACATTGCCATATCATTTCACGATAAAGGTTTACCGTCGAGGTCCATCACGTGGGTTCAATGTGATTACCCGTTCCTAAGGTCTACCTCGGATTCTACGTCGAAGGCCCATGTGGCTTAGATTCAATATTATCTATGGCCTCTCTCATGGAAGGCCTACTCACTAAGTTGGACCACTTATGAGTTATTCACTCTATGAGTCAGCCCAACCCATGGGTCAGCCCATTCTACGGTACACTTAGCCCTATAGGCCCAAGTTATTCTACAACCTTATGGTATGAGTCATACTCTATGGGTAGAGTTATCTCATGAGCTGGGGCATCCTATCGAGTGGGTCGCTCTATGGGTACGATCAATTCCTAGTAAGTCTCTTAACTTCTTAAATCTAACCATGTAACTTCCCATGAGAGTTACATGACATTGGGAGCTCATTATGGCATTTAATACTCTATTATGGCTATCAGCTTTGTAACTCCTCACAACCCAATAGTCCCATTGAATCTCCATTATGAGACCTTTGGTCTTCTGCTTCCTATAAGTACCCAAAGGGGCATAACCTTTGGGGTTCTCGATCTCTATCTCTCTCTTGACTCTTGGACTATCTCAAGATCTATTTTCCTTCTGGTCCTTTTTCTTTCCTCTCTCAGCTCTCCTACTTCCTACTTGAGACTCTACGTCTCCTCTTTCCTACAAAGAGCTCTATCCTAACTCTTGGGTTCCACATACATTGCTGTAGTGACAAGCCCACCTTGCTTATAGCCACCGCTGCGCCATAGACTCCCGGTCACAGTAACATTTTCTTTTGTTCCTTAATATCCTTGATATTGCTATGTATACACATGGATACTTCCTTATGTACTACGTATTGACTTGACCGTCAGAGTTCCTTTGGCCGGCACCCCCCGGTGTCAAGAACTTCATGATCACCGTCTGATTTCTCTGTCTTGCAGGTCAAACAGGTTGCCGATGGCTCCAACATACCACGAGATATTCAATTGTAGAAATCATCCCCAATGATTAGTATCCAAGTAGGGTATTGGATATTTCACATACTCTTACATGTTTGGTTAGGGTATTTAAAATACTCAACCAAACAGGGGCTAAGTTATAATTTTTTAATAAAGATAGATTATCTATCCAAACATATTTGTAATATAAATCTATTTGGTTTGTGATTCTGCAGTATTCTAAACAGAGTTTTTGTTTAGTTTAGCAATCTATAGAGTATTATTTTAAACAGAATATTATTCAAAATAGAGTTTTTGTTTGGATTCAACAGTCTGAACAGAGTAAGAATACTATATTTCAAATCGCAAACCAAATAGTGTCTAATTAGGGTTTTTCCCTATTAGTACCTTATAGTTTGTCTTTATCTCAAAAATTACTCTCATTTTTTCAATAATCCCAAGAAATATTCTCAAAATTAAGTTTCTGAACATTTGATATCTTGAGTCAAAATAAATGACTAAAGTACTCTTATTAAAATTCCTTTATATTTAATTTTTGATTTAAAACATATACTAAATTAATCAAATAAATAAATAAAAAAGATTGAATCTAAAATTCATTTATTATTTTTAAAATATTTTCTTAATAATTTTTCTATATTTAATAAAGAGTAGTTTGGAATTTTACAAAAAAATGTTCAATTTAAGGTTGATCTTGGTATCAAATGTTCAAAACTCAACTTTAAGGGGTTTTTTTTTTTTTTTTTTAATTGAAAAATGAATATACTTATTGGAATAAATGCATATTACAGGGTACCAATATGAAAAAGCCCAAATAATTATTTTTTATTATAATTTAAAATTCAAAAATGTCAGTCAATCAAAACTTTCGTTAGTTTTGAAAATCATTAGTATCATAGTGTAAAGTACCCAATATATATATATATATATATATATATATATATATATCTTAATTAAGGTTGTAAATTATCAAAATTAAAAGTGTAGGGTATAATCTGCAAAATGAAATAGTTAAATGGGGTCTAAGTGCCAATAACCCAAAAAGAAAAATATTTGCACAACAATTTTCCATTTCCGTACCCACGTGCAAAGCACGTGACACAACCCCAATAAAATCCCTGATCCCACCCCGAAAACTGGCGGGAATTTCATTCCTTGTATTTCCAAATCGCCCCCTCTCTCCATCTCTCACACACTCTCTTGCCGCCAAAACCCCCCAAACAGCCATGAAGAGCGGGAACACTAGAAAACGCCCACCGCCTCAGAACCAGCCTTCGCCGGCGAACCCTCCGAAGTACCAAGCAACCTCTCAGGAAGAAGAATTTCTCGACGAAGATGTCTTCCTCGACGAAAATCTCATCACAGAGGACGAGGAATCTCTCATCCTCCGCGACCTCGACGAGAGGCAGAACCTCGCCTCTCGCCTCGCAAAGTGGGCTCGTCCGCCTCTTGCTGATGATTACGTTTCTGGGTCGAGGAACGTTGGTTAGTTTGTAAATTTCGTTTGATTTCGGAGTTTTTGCAACAAATTGGGTCCTTAGGGTTTTTGATTTTTTGTTTGTGGGTTGTTCTAGTTTTTCAGCAGTTGGAGATTGATTATGTAATTGGGGAGAGCCATAAAGAATTGATGCCTAATTCTTCTGGGCCAGCAGCCATTATCAGAATCTTTGGAGTTACAAAGGAAGGCAAGCAATTTAATTACGTCTTTTACAAGATCAATTTGTTTGCTGATAGTAATGTGGAATTTTTACTTTTGGAAAAATTGCTATAAATTAAACATAGTTCACCTCTCCTAGTGCAATACAAAAGTAAATGCATGAAGTTATGAGAAATAGTTTGGAAATTGTTTTGGTATTGTTAGCTGTGTACAAAGAAACAGTTGGATCTAATAAGTTTACAATGTGGTATATTTGGAATTTCCTGCATTTAAACTTTCCCATTTCGATAGGTTGAACACTTTATCATCCTATCTAAATTACCCTTTTATTTATGAACAGACCTCTTTAACCCTTAAAAAATATTATTGTTACTGTTCCAAATTTACATAAAAGGTGAATTTATAACTATGTATGATGATTTACTATTGTCTGTATGTGAATGGATGTTTCTTATGAGAAAGAATAGTGTATGGATACCATATATTTAAGCTTTTAGAGTTATTTGGATGCACATACAAAGGATAGATGCTATATGTTCATAAAAATTACATGGAAAGGTGGTTCATCTTATTATATTATTTTGTCTAATTATTAGGACATAGTGTCTGCTGCCATGTTCACGGATTTGAGCCATATTTCTACATCAACTGCCCTCCAGGAATGGGGGCTGATGATATATCAAATTTCCGTCAAATTCTGGAGGTATTTAGCTTTTCCACTTAACACCAGGTTTTATTTTTTATTTTCTTATATGTATATATATATTCTTGCGTGTTTCCTTGATGCAATTAGTTATACTTAAGTTTGGTGATGGTTCAGGGAAGGATGGCGGAGGCAAACAGGAACAGCAATGTGCCCAAATTCATCTGCCGTATTGAACTGGTGCACAAAAGGAGTATAATGTACTACCAGCAGCAGAAATCTTACGCCTTCCTCAAAATTGTTGTTGCTCTGCCAACAATGGTGGCCAGCTGCCGAGGTAAAGTCTAGTTATCGACAGAGATACACAGTGAGCATTGTTATTATTATGTCTTGGATTGTCCACTTTCAGAAAGTGGAGTTTAGGATATATTATCACAGGATAGTCCTTTATAATTGGCAGGTATACTTGACAGAGGTATACAAATTGATGGTTTGGGTATGAAGAGTTTCATGACATATGAGAGCAATGTTCTTTTTGCTCTCCGTTTCATGATTGATTGCAATATAGTTGGCGGTAACTGGATTGAAGTACCTGCTGGAAAATATACTAAGACAGCAAAACACTTATCATACTCTCAATTAGAGTTTGATTGCCTGTATCCTTAGAGATGAGACTCAATTTTATCAAACTTGTTGAAGATTGTAATTAATCTTTAATATATTGAGATGATTTGTTCCTCTATAATCTTTCCTTAGCTCCTGTTCTTAGATATTCAGAACTAATCAGCCATGCCCCAGAAGGGGAGTTTTCTAAGATGGCACCATTTCGCATATTGAGTTTTGACATTGAATGTGCTGGTCGTAAAGGTCATTTTCCAGAGCCTACCCACGATCCTGTCATCCAGGTTCATCTTTTCAATCTGATTGGTTGGATAAAATATTTGACTTACCTCCTTTGTAAAGACCATTTTAATTTGGTGTTTTCAAACTGAAGTTAATTTTTGTCTTTATAGGTGGCCAATCTAGTTACTTTGCAGGGAGAGAATGAGCCATTAATCCGTAATGTCATGACTCTCAATTCATGCTCTCCTATAGTTGGTGTTGATGTGATGTCTTTTGATACAGAAAGAGAAGTCTTACTAGCGTGGAGGGTAATTTCTTGCATTACTCATTCTCTTTCACTAAGAAAATATTAGTGTACTATGGGAGAAATGTATAATCTCCATTATCTAATTGCAAATTCCATGTTCAGTCATTATGATAAATAATGAAAAGAAAACTATGGAAATAGCATAAATATATTTAGTATGTATGCCTGACTGGGGGTAGAGGTGTTGCACATACTTTTTTATGTTATTATTATCATAGTTGTAAGCAAGATATTAGTCTTCCTGTCCTCCTGCCGCTCTCTTTTTTTTTCTTGAACAGGTATAGAAATAAATGTTATTTTCTGTAGCAAATGAATCTGATTTCTTGTATGCATGTTTTAGTCTGAAATGTAGGCTATGTTTGCAGGATTTTATTCGACAAGTGGACCCAGATATCATTATCGGATATAACATCTGCAAATTTGATTTGCCTTACCTCATTGAGGTAACTCATATCCGATATACTCAGATGGTCTGATTTTTACCTAAACCTCATTGAGGTTTTGCTCATTACAAGGGGTTTATTATTTGTTTTTATTTTATTTTATTTTGTGCGTGGGGGTTTCTTTTACTACTCTTAGTCTCTATTTGAATAACATTATAACATGTCTGCAGGTATTATATTCCAGCTTATGTAATTTTTTTCTCCTGCAATGCAGAGGGCTGAAACTTTGAAAATAGCAGAATTTCCAATTCTGGGCCGTATCAGGAACAGTAGGGTCCGGATCAAGGATACTACCTTTTCTTCAAGGTAAGATTGAATTGCTACATTTATTGTTTGTGTCCTAGTCCTAGAGATCCACCAATTTTGTAGAACTACATGGACTTCCCTTTTATATGGAATGGAACTGACAGTTTTGTAGAAACAGTTATTTTTTCTTCAGTTGCTGTAATGTTGTAGTGACAGTTTCTCCTTTAATTTTAAATCATTTCTGACGGATACTTAAATTTATCTTCCTCTGACAGTTTCTTCACCAATTTTAAATCATATCTCATGAATTCTTAAACTTATCTTCTTCTGTCTTGAAACATCAACCAAATCACGAGCTTTATGAAAACAGATAGATCTGTTTTTTCTCTATTAAGTTTTCCTTTGTAAGAGAAGTTGTAATTGCAATCCAATTAGCCTTTCTGATTTGAGATTTTGCAGTTTCTGATAGTTGATACAAGTCCTTTTCGTAGAAATTTTATGGCCAGATCTAGTTCTTCTGAGTTAGTTCTTTGATTTTCTTTTTCTTAATTACATTTAGAAGCATTTCACTTACTGCCATTTTCTTTTTCTACAGACAGTATGGAATCCGGGAGAGTAAAGAAGTAAAAATTGAAGGAAGAGTTCAATTTGATTTACTCCAGGTACATTTTCTGCTGCTCTTTGCTTTTACTTGGTCATTGGCCAATGATATATATGTTTATCTTGATACACTGGCATCTAAGTTATTTATTTGTTCCATTTCACTGTAGGCCATGCAACGAGATTATAAATTAAGTTCTTACTCGTTGAATTCTGTCTCAGCACACTTTCTTTCAGAGCAGGTGATGTTTAGGTTTCCATCGACAATATATAAAAGTATTTCTGCTAGTATTGTTTTTATGCTTCAAAGATTCTTAATTAATTGTTTTTATGAAAATCTATGTGTGTGCACCAATGCATATTCGTCGAAATGATCTTTAAACCACTATTGTGTTTTTTTTTTTTTATTGTTTATTATTGCCTTTCAGTTTCTCTAATATGTAACTGATATCTTTAATTTCTAATCTACGAAACATGTGTATATGGTTTTGTATGATTTTTTTAATTAAAAACTAACTTCTATTAAAAAAAATTAGTGATACAGAAGACAGGAAGACAAGTTTTATAACCTGAGAAAGTCAAACAAATCAAATTCAATTTGGTATAGAAGGAAAAAACCTATTGTTGTGCTTATAATTTTTGCTTGATTGTCATCTTTTAAATAAAATTTACTTATTTCTTGTTGAAAAAGAAAAAAGAAATGAAAAGAAACAAAATGCATTTTCATCTTGATGCTACATTGAATGAAAAGCTGCATATCTGGAGAACGCTCATGCTTTATATATTTCTTTACTTTTGGAATGTAATATTTAACCTTCAAAATTGATATTGCTAATGTTGTGTTCTGTGCAGAAAGAGGATGTCCACCATTCAATAATATCAGATCTCCAAAATGGGAATGCTGAAACCCGGAGGCGACTTGCTGTATATTGTCTGAAGGTGTGAATATGATTTTGTTTAAACATCAAAATTTTCTCTTTTACCTTCAATGTTTCAATGTTGTCTAGTCATACTTTAGTTTTGGTTAATCTTATATGAGTGTACTTCAAATATATATATATAAACCAAAAAAAAAAAAAAAAAGTTTTTGTAATTGGTGGCATGATATAGATGAGGTCGTGACCGCCATGGCTTTTTGCTTGCTCCTTTGACAAAGTGCATTAGACAACTGAATTTTGACTAGAAACCTTTGGGTGATGCAATTATTTTGAATCAAGTATCTTCTTAATTATGGCTTGGTTAGTTGCTCTATTTGCTGCCTGTTACATTTCTTTCTTATTCCCTTGTTCGTGTTGATGCACTGCAACTTACATTGAAGGGTATCCAACATATCTATGATATATTTGGCTCCACTGGATAGGTTTCAAATTCTAGAGTGTCACACTTCAAAGTAGATTATGAGGTACTTCTTGTTAGAGTAGTGATTCTCTTAGTGATGAAGCTGTTAGTTATTGGAAAGAAACTTTGACTAGTAATTGACTATGTAACTTGAACTAATTTTTTGAGGGTATATAATGGCTATCCTGAGAATCTCATGAGGAAACAACCAGAGTTCTACCAAATTACAAAATAAAACTCTTCCGTAATAATTCTGTATCATTCATTTCATCATATTTTGTCAAGTTTATTACAATTCCTGCACCTTGCTTTACTTGAATTGAAAGAAACATCTATTTGAATCATGTATAACAGATATTTTGCATGGCTGCAGGATGCTTATCTCCCACAGCGGCTTTTGGACAAACTGATGTACATTTATAATTATGTGGAGATGGCTCGAGTCACAGGTGTTCCCATTTCTTTCCTTCTTTCTAGAGGGCAAAGTATTAAGGTCAGTACATTCCTTTGGAAATGGCAAACTTTGACAAATGTATATGCTGGGAAAATTTTGAATTTTAAAAATATGGTCTTCAGGTACTTTCTCAACTTCTAAGGAAGGCAAAACAAAAGAACCTCGTTATCCCAAATGCCAAACAGGCAGGATCTGAACAAGGGACGTATGAAGGTGCCACTGTAAGTTTATCACTATCTTGCAATTATAGTTGCAGATGACAGCATCATCATTCTAGCCGTAGTTTTTAGTGATTGTATATGTTTACTTAAGGATTTGTCCTTTGTGAGCTTGATGTACCATGTTGGGGGTGCGAGATAAAAATTACCATTAACTGTAGGACTAACCAATAGAAGTTGGTTCTAGTTTAATGGAGTCAATTTTCTTCCATCATAATGTCTAGTCTAGAAACTCGCTTTCATCTATCTTTTTGGTATTGAGAACTTTAGCCTGGCTTCATTGAAGTATACAAATTAACACTATCCCTTAGTGATTCATCACAGCTTTTGGTGAACAGATCTCTAGGGTTTCTTTAACAGATTGGATAAACAGTTGGGTGATAGCTACATATCTTTTCTTATCAATGACTTGGCTTATGAGCATGTTTATTGCTTTCACGCTTTGTTGATTAGTATTTTTTTCAGGGTTTTTTTTTATGTCTTGTATCTTTGTTTCATTTTTCATTATTTTAATAAGTTCCTTTCTGTCTTGAAAATAATCAGAACTCAGTAAGGTTTCAACCTAGTTGGGATATTTTTGGATTTGGCTGATACAATAGGACTTAAAAATAAAAGGAAGGGGTGCAGTGGGTTGGATGTTTTTCTGTGATTTATATTTTGTTCTCTGGTTTGAGGACCTTTGGTCATCTAATCTGTCTACTCTTTTTTGTTAAATAGAAAATTTAACCGTTTGTTATAAAATAAAATAAAAAGTGTGTTATTGCGTCACTGCCTTTTTCCCTGCTCTATTTTCTTCTAATACTGATTATTGCTATTAATATTTATAACATGCAGGTTTTGGAGGCGAAAGCGGGATTTTATGAAAAGCCAATTGCAACATTGGATTTCGCATCATTGTATCCTTCAATTATGATGGCCTATAATTTGTGTTACTGCACTTTGGTAATTCTTCTTACAGTTCATAGTTTCTGTCAGACACTATTTGTTTGTTTTTGTAAAAACATTAATCGCTTCTGAGAATAGATTGATTCTAATAAAGGCAATAATTTTCTTTTTATTATCTCTGTTTGAAGGTGACCCCGGAGGATATCCGTAAGCTTAACCTCCCTCCAGAATGTGTTAACAAAACCCCGTCTGGTGAAACATTTGTCAAATCAAATTTGGAAAAGGTTTGACTTTTGATAATTTTTTCTATTATGGGATAAACCATTTAAAATATTCTTGTATATTTACGTTCCAACATAAAACATAACATAAGATGTTGAAATAAACATAATTTCTGTTTTTATTTTATTTTATTTATTTCAGGGAATACTTCCTGAAATCCTTGAAGAACTTTTAACTGCTCGTAAAAGAGCAAAAGCAGATTTGAAGGTAGTTACCTTTCTTTACTTCCGCCATGGGCTTTTGTTATTTTATTTATCTATTGTTAATTTTAACACTTTAAATATGCATATCATAATTCTAGCTTATATTGTTACTGCTTGGCTTTTGCTTTTGCTTTTTTTATTATTTTTATTTTTTCCCCCTTCTTTCCTAATTGCTGGTTTCAAGTATTGATTTTTTTTTTTTTTTTTTTTTTTGTGTACTGTAGGAAGCTAAAGATCCCCTTGTGAAAGCAGTGTTGGATGGTAGACAGCTCGCTCTAAAGGTATGTTTTGCATTTTAGTTTAAATCTTTTTTCTGAGAAGGAAATTTCCTCATTAAATTGATTTGCAATTTCATAGTTATCATCCCTTTGGTTAGTAGTTTTAGTTGTTTATTCAAGGATAAAATGGAATTTGCCCCTTATCAAATTTTCTATGCTGTAAGCTCAATGGTATTCTTCTGTCCTCAGATAAGTGCCAATTCCGTATATGGATTTACTGGAGCTACTATTGGTCAGTTGCCCTGTCTAGAGATATCTTCTAGTGTCACGAGTTATGGTATGAATTTTATTGAACGATTAAAATTGAAACACAATTTCCCCATGATTTTTCTTAAATAGTTACAATTGCTGTTTCAAAATTTTCCTGGATGAGCATTCAACAAATGTTCTATCGATTCTTGTCGATCTTATGGGTTGGCTGCCTTATGTAGGTCGACAAATGATTGAGCATACAAAGAAACTTGTGGAAGATAAATTTACCACACTTGGGGGCTATGAACACAATGCTGAGGTATGTGGTTGGTGATCCAAAATTTTGTTGCAATGGTCTATAATATAGTAGTCCAATGTCTTGCTGATGTAATTGCGCTTCATTTGTTGTTCTTGGTCTGTGGTGGTATTGGTGGTTTATTCTTTTTTGTGCCTTGGCGTTGCCTGATGTACTCATATAAGATTTGATTTACCAATTAACTGCATCTCAAAGTTCTTATTTTGTTCTTCATATTTGATGTTTAATGTTTGCAAAAATGAAAGATTATTTTCTTCTTCCTTTTCTTTTAAAATGGTTTAAATGATAAATATATTTATTGATTTATGTGATGGATATGTTTTTTTTTTTAAATATAGCAATCTGTGTGATACTGTTATGGTATCAGGTTATATATGGTGATACAGATTCGGTTATGGTACAATTTGGTGTGCCCACAGTAGAGGCAGCAATGACCTTGGGAAGAGAAGCCGCTGACTATATTAGTGGTACATTTATCAAAGTATGTTAATTCTCTCATATTTTTAATTTTTTTTTATCTTCTTTTGTTTGGCTACTCAAGTCATTGAATAATTATGTTCTTTTTTAAATATGAGAATGTTTAGATCATTGTATGTTTGCTTTCCAACATTGAATTGAGCATTGAGTGATATAATTGTGAAAAACATTGGAAAGTGACTGTTGAAAATCTTTTCTATGCTGATTGACAACTATTTAGCTAAGTGGTTTGAATAGTCGATGGATATAGCGATATCATAAACTAAAGATGTTGATTAAGTTATCTTGAAAATAGGTATTGGTATTATGCCATGAAAATAATAGAGGACCAGCACTGTTGCATGTTTTTCTTGATTGAATTTTATTTGCGGAGAATCTCATACCATAGTGATCCTTAGCAAATGAAAAGAAAATTATTGATTTGACTTCAACCAAAGTTTTAGTCATGCTTATTTAGTTTAGTTAGAAATAACTTTGTACATAGTTTTGTTTTTAAAAACTAATGTTTTACTGCATTATCTTAATTCACTTATCATTGTTATTTTTTAAAAATATGTTTTACTGCAACTAATGTTTTACTGCATTACCTTTTCCGGCATTTTGGGATATGTGTCATGAAGCCCATCAAATTAGAGTTTGAGAAGGTTTATTTTCCATATCTTCTCATTAGCAAGAAGAGGTATGCTGGTTTGTTTTGGACAAACCCAGACAAGTTTGACAAAATGGACACTAAAGGTAATCATGAAACTTTCTCAACTTCTTTTTCATCTCTGACTGTTTAATGTGCCATTTATTCATCTATATTATTTGTAGGTATTGAAACTGTTAGAAGGGACAACTGTTTGTTGGTAAAAAACCTGGTAAATGAGTGCTTGCACAAAATACTGATCGAGAGGGACATTCCTGGAGCAGTCCAGTATGTGAAGAACACCATTTCAGATCTTCTTATGAATCGTATGGATTTGTCACTTTTGGTTATTACTAAGGTGAAAAGAATTCCTCTTAATCTGTAATTGTTTTTTGCATGCTCCTTTTGCTTCTTTTGAGAGTTTGTAATTACTTATATTTTATGTTTCAGTATGCCATTAATCTTGTGGGTTACTCCTTTTGTGTGTGTGGGTGTTTAAGATCAAGGCTTATGAAGTTATCTTTAGCTGCGTTAACACATTTGTTTTTGCAGGGTTTGACAAAGACTGGAGATGATTATGAAGTAAAAGCAGCTCATGTTGAACTAGCTGAACGCATGCGCAAGGTTGGTAGTGCCCATACTAGCCTATTTGTTGCTCTATTACTTTTGGTTTTATTCCAAATTGCCTTATGTGCCATGTACTTGTAAGTTGTAATAACTAGTATGCAAGTATCTTTTTTCTGCCTTGATATGGCTGAATCCCTTGATAGTAAGGGAACACAGTTGAAGGTATTCACTTATCTTCCTCAATCAAGCAGGGATCTCTTTCTTTTTCTTTAAATAGAGAAAGTGGTGGCTATATTCAGACCCTTTCCAGACTAGAAACGATTTCAAAGAGCTTTCTTGGATGGAATTTGGTATACAAGTGAGTCTTTTGAAACCTAGCCCCACCAAAAAGCCAGCCTCCCACTAAATGGAGGAATAAGAAAAGATGCCATGTCCTTGTTACTTCCGTCATAGGACTCGGGAAGCTATTTCCAAAATGGAAGGAAAGTGACTTCTAGATATTCTATTGCTCCCCTTTACCGTAAAGTAGTAACCACCTAAGCCACAAAAGATGCCTTTTGACCAATAGCTACATAAATCTAATTAAATTTGGTTGTCTTGCAATGTCTTCTGCAACACTACCTGAGCAAGCTCAGGTCCAATAGAAGCAACCACAACCTACTTCATTGATACCCTCTGAAAACTTTTTCAAATACGAAGGTTCAGTATCTTCCCACAAAATAGTGTATTAGACAAGATCCTTTTCTACTGGTAAAGTAAAACAAACCCCGAATCGATCTTCATAAATTTCATCATAAATTATTATACTTATGCCCAAAAAAAAAAGAGAAAAGATGCGGGTCGTTTGTCTATTTTGTTAGAGTCAAACAAGGGTGTGGACTATTATCCAGTGTGTATCATCTTACGAGAATAGAGTATGATACAGATGATAAGCATTGTTGCTTATGTCTTTTAGGAAAAAGCATGCATGAATAGTATTTGTCAAGAAACAAGTAACCCTGTTGTCACTTATGGCTAAGCATTGTTTGGCATAGGAAAGGTGGCAACTAGTCGTTTCCGGCGAAGCTGTGAGTTCATGAGCAAGTGAATGAATGAGCCAGCAAGCAGGGAGTGAATTGATTGAATGAGCCATGTTCATAGGAGCAACCGTCTTTGTGTTTTATTTCCTTATCCCTTTATAGCCCATAGATCAGGCGCTAGTGCCTTACTAAAATAAATATAATATAAAATATAGCCCTTTGCTACATGATTATGTAATATATAGAAATCTTAAAGGCGGGTATATAAAAATAGGAAATTTTTAAACATTCATTTATAGAGATGCTAGAATTCTTGTGTCTGAAGTTTTGATGAATATGTTTGTTGTGTCAAACATCCATCCCCAACTTCTGAGTTGATACTTGCTAGTTGCTTTCTGATGAGAACCTAGAACTCAACAGCTAACAGATTATTTTGTCAATAGAAAATAACTCCAAAGATGAAGAGAATGGTCTGATTAGTATCATTTCTCATGGAAAGAATGCCTAAAAGCAGAAAGGAAATAACAAGATAAACTCTGAGTTTCGAGGACTCAGAAACCTCCCATTAACAAACTATTTCCCAAATTCT
>WUAT03012737.1:0-14486 GCA_010015005.3 Ulmus americana
GCTCTCCATTGGTTTGACCTCCCAAATTTCTACAACCAAGTAAAGTGGGCCCTCAAGAAGCCAAACGGCGTCGTAGCCGCATGGTGCTACACCCTGCCACGTGTCACCCACTCGGTGGACGCAGTCCTTGATCGATTCTACACCGTTGATACTAAGCCTTATTGGGACGCACTGCGTCGATTGGTCGAACAAGAGTACAGGGAGATTGAGTTTCCATTTGAGGCATTGGATGGAGCTCAAAACACAGGGCCGTTTGAGTTTGCGAGTGAGAAGGTGATGGATTTGGAGGAGTTTTTGATGTATTTAAGATCGTGGTCGGCTTATGAGACGGCCAAGGGGAAAGGGGTGGAGCTTTTGGGGAATGGTGTTGTTGAGGAGTTTAAGAGAGCTTGGGGTGATGGTGGGAATGAGAATACGAAGGTTGTCAAGTTTCCCGTGTTTTTGAGGATTGGAAAAGTTGGGAATGCCTAGAATAATGCCAAATTTTTATTTTTAAGATATACCAATTGGATTTATCATCTCTATGGGATAAAATCCACAGTTATTGTACCTTTATTTGAAAATTTGAAAAGTCTATTTTTATGATGTTTGGGAGAAGACAATTATTGGTTTATTAACATAGAATGGAGCTCACTATTTTTCGATTTTGAGAAATTTGAAATGAAAAAAGTGCTTAAACAAATAAATAAAGTATCAAAGTAATTCAAGAAAAAATATCACTGGAATAGGTTTAAAAAAAAGGACAAAATTATTGGAAAGTTGCAAAAATAATTTTGAAATATTTACAAGTAACGAATAATTACATGCCTACTTAATTTTTTTTTGACAGTCTAGAGAGATTATGGGATATAATAGTGTTGATGAGACCAAAGCACCTCAATCCTCGCTAAATATTTTTTGTAAATTTCAAAAAACAAAGGCACTTTTATAATAAATAAATAAATAAATAAAACTAGTCTACTGAAATATTAATAACAAAATATTATTCACTTAAAAACACATAATATTAATTTTTTGGGTTTTTTTTTTAGTTTGGTTCCTAGAGTATTTGATTGAGAATATTTTAGTTTCTAAACTAATTTTTTTACTCAAATAGTTCCTCAAGTATATTTTACGTTATTTTAGTTTATGAACTAATTTTTTTTTACCCAACTAATCCCTAAAGGCTGAAAAATTAGCTCGAGTAGGGCAATTTAATTTTTCTCGATCTGGGTTGGAGATATTCATATACAAAAGCTAAACTTTAAAATTCTTTTTTGAAGAGTGATAGATACACGATTTTTTTTTTTTTTTTTTGCACTCTTTTAATTTATTTTTCTCTTAACACTACCAAACGTTAATTTTACTATTTTCTCTTAACATGACATTGATCTACCCATGCTTTAAATTCTTTTTTTGCTTTAAGTCTTACTCTTAGGTCTTAGCCATATAGTGGCTTCAACACGGTCAGATCTAATTGGCTAGCCTAAGTTCAGCTCGTTAACAAGGAGTCTAACTTGTCACTGAAGTAGGCCGGAATAAGCCTGTTAAGTTTTATGGGTTGATTTGAGCTTGAAATTTACGTCCATGGGACCCGGCGGTCTGACCTGACCCTAGCTTATAATTAGGAAGGAAAAAAAAAACCCTAATACATAAACAATAATTATCTTCATAATTACAGCCTTTTAGTTTTTCTTTTTCCCCTCTATTTATGACTTACGCTTCACAATTTATTTTAATTAATTTATTTATTTATTCCATGATGTGCATGGAATTAATTAAGATTTTATTCTTACATTATAAACTTTAATATTTGATTATTTCATAACTAGTAATTTTAAATTATGAATCGATAAAAATAACCTTTGTATAATAATTTTTTGTAAACGTCTTTCAAACAACTTCCACTTGAGTTAATTATTTTTCTCTTTCAAAAATTTATCACTAAATGCTCGTTAATAAGGCCCCGGTCCATTTGAAACCTGACTCTTTATGGGCCGCACTTATGAGCTAAGTTAGACTTCTATTTTCACGTAATAGACTAACTCGGCCCGACTTTTTAATTAAATGAGTTGGGTTAGGCACGGCCTATTAGCTTGTTGAGCTTCAATTTCACGAGCCAGGCCACCTCATTTCACACCACTATAGCCACATATCTTATGAAGTTGAGGGATAAAATTTATTTCCTAAACTTCACACATGTACAAAACGACATGTCGTGTGCAGCAAGGCAAAGAAACCACTACTTAACTCAGCAAATAAAAGTCAAACTAAACGAGATGTCGTTTATAACAAAACAACGACAATTCAGTTGATGTCGTAATTCCATTATCTACCTGGATCAATGTTTCTTCTTCTCCAAACTAGTCCAAAACCTATAAATAAAAGCCAAACCATTTGGAAGTTGCAGCTAAACTTTCTCTTTCAATCATTCATCAAATGGAAGCTAAGATCGGAAAGTTCTTCGAATCCGTCGGCTCCTTCTTCGGCGGCGGCGATCAGATCCCCTGGTCCGATCGCGACATCATCCTCGTAAGTATACTCTGATTCCCTGTTTCAATTCCGTTTGTTTCCCGAGAAAATACAGTAGAGAGAAAATGAAAGAAAATCATAACGTGAAAGGAGTTATTTGGTTTTCTTCTGTTCTTCATGTTTGTCAAGTTTTCTGAGATTTGCGAATTTTGTTCTCTATTTAGGCTTTTCCTGCAGTTTTGATTTTCTGATAGTGGTTTATTTTAAAGTCTTGGTAATCTTCTATTGAAGGATATGTGATGGCTTGGGCTTGCTATAGACTAATTATTGAGGCAATTATGTGGTTCTGGTTAGGTGCTATTTGAAATTTGGTGTTAATGGAATGTTGAAGTAAAATGAGTTTCGAGTTCTCTTGTTTAGATCCAAGTATGGATTGAATATTTGAAAAAGTATGCGGAGGTAATGGTTTCAATATATCCTGCTCTTGATGCCAAGATTTTTTACCCAATTATGAAATACGATTTCTTTAGTGAGTAACCCATTTAGCAACTTTCTATGGACAGATTGTTATTAATCTGTTTTGTTCTTCTATAACGTAAAATGGTTTTATTGATATGAAGTAATCCCCAATACAAATTTGTGACATCTTAGGATGAGTGCAATATCATATTCCCTTATAAGTGACTTCTTTATGAAAGGAAAACTTGTTTTCTTGAGGTTTCTTTATCATTAGTGGCATTAAAATTATTGGAATTGGAAATAGAATGGAAACTCGATATGTGGCAAACAACTTGTGGCATTAATGTTCTTGACTAGAAGACTACTGTTATAGGTTTGTTTGAAATGATCGAGGCTTATTAAAAACATTTTGAAGCCCTACACTATAGGCAATCTAACACTATATCATTGCCTCTTCTCTTAAGTAAGAGGTCATAGCTATTAATAATAGCAGAGTAGTCATACGCTCTGATTTGGGGTGCCACATACTGAAATCATCATAAGTGATAGAACTACATAACATCAATAATCTTTTTGCACCACATATAGTTCTCTCTATCGCGTCTGTTTATATGTATGTTTGTGTATACTATGTAATTGCTCGTGTTTTTAATTTGTGTATTGTTTTGGCACCATATTTTGCACTCTGTTTGTGCTTGTTGGAGGATTCTTTCTCTTCAATATCTTAGATGAACATGTGATGTTTACAATCAAAATCACTAAATTTTTTGCAGTTGTGTTCCATACTTGTTGATTATTTGGAGAGAACAAGGGTAAATTGATTTTAATAGTGCTTGGTTGTTAGTTATTTGAAATTCAATCATATGCTCTTGATGTATCAGCTTCCATTGTCTGAAGGGTTACACATTCTGCCAAATTTGGTACTATCTACTCTGCTCTTCCAAATTTCTTTGTTTAAACTGCTTTGATGATCTCAGGGCTGTGAGAGAGAAGTTGCAGAGGCTACTAATGGTGACTCAGATGAACTTAAGAATGAAAGCATTATGAAATTATCCTGGGCTCTAGTTCACTCTAGGCAACCAGAAGATGTGAAGCGTGGAATAGCCATGCTTGAAGGTAAAATGATGTCTTGCTCAAAGAATTCCCTTACCAGTATTATGAATAATTAATAAAGCTAGAACCTTTAGATTAATTTGTGTCCAAGTTGATATACCTTTCTTTTTTATTTATGACTTTATAGGTCTTTCCTGCCATTTTGTTCTTCCTTGAACATGGTTTTCATTTTTCTTCCTCTTTCTTTTGTGTGTATATTTTTTATACTTTCTTTACTATGTCCAGTCTTCTTATTCTCTCTCTCTCTGTTCAATGTGGTTGTCCTTACAGTCTATCGTAAGAAACGGGGAACCAGACCCTCCATGGAAACTCACTAAAAAGAAAAATAGAAGAAAGTTTTTAATTGAGCCTCACCTTTCGTTTTCTGTTTATTTTCTGTTCCAGGTTGCAATGAATTAGGTTGTCACCTTTTTATTTTTATTTTTTTAGCTGAGAAACTTTTATTCTTGCTTGTGCATGGGCCAGACCCTTCTGAGGTTCTATGTTGGGTAAGGGAGGCAGGAGATGACTACTTACTCTTATATTAATCTATGATGTCACAAAAATCACTGACATAATATTTACATCTGCAGCTTCCTTGACCAACAGTAGCTCCCCTTTGCCAGAGAGCGAGAAGTTTTACCTTCTGGCTGTTGGATATTACAGAAGCAGTGAATATTCAAAGAGTCGGCAGCTTCTAGAGCAGTTAGGCTGATTCTTGTTTATAGAATTTTGTGCCGCATGTTAATGTGTGTTGTATATAGTTAACGTTACAGAAAATTTTCATTCAGCATGTATTGATGTAGCATAATACTACTTGCAGGTATCTGTTCCCAGAGAATCTCTCAGCCAAAAGTTTAACAATATTTGGACTTTGCATAAATGGTTTGGTCAAAACAAATGGGATTCTTTTACCACTGTAATTATTAAAACTATTAATGTCATATGCATGTTTGTGCCTAGGAAACTAGCTCTACTTTAGTAGACGAGGCATATTTTTTTCATGCTTTTGATTTTATATATATTGACGTTGCAAGTGTTAAATATCATATCTTCCTTAATCGTTACCATCATTGATTCATCATATTTTGATACTGCAGGTCATCTGTTTTTACTTCACACTTCTATATTTAGAAATGACTTGTCTTCCCCTTTTCTCATTTTGATAACTGACTGCTTTCAATTCGGAAGTTCATCGTTATTATATCTGCATCACTTTTGTTAATTGTTTCTAATTATTATTATGTTATTTCTTTCTTTTTAGATTGCCCCAGATTGGAGGCAGGCTTTGAGCCTCAAGAAGACAGTTGAGGACCGAATTGCTAAAGGTAATCACTAGACTTGCTCAAGTTTATTTGTCACATTGTAGCATTTGACTGAATAAATTGTAACACATCTTTCGGAATGCAGATGGTGTTATTGGAATAGGCATTACTGCTACTGCTGTAGGACTTATAGCTGGAGGTATTGCTGCTGCATTGGCTCGCAAGAACTGATAAAACCTGGTACCAACAATGTGCATAGCAAAACGCTTTTAAGATTTCAACTTTATTTATATGGTTTTAGATATTACCCGATTTTAATTATTTTAGACAATGTGCATAGTGTTCACTCTTGTCTGTTCCATTGGATTTTGCAATGCCGGCGGATCTCATGTGGAATCCAATCACTAGTGATTACATTTCTTGCTATAATGGTGTCACATATAGATATTTAAAGATGGAGTTGCAATTATGTTTCTTAGTTTTCTTGCAATAACAGTGACATAGTTTCAGTATGGAGTTCAAGAAACTGGATTAACAGTGTTTTGCATTCAGTTTTTCCCTTTTTGAATATTTGTTTATGATTTCTTAAGATTGGGGCGTTCTGCGAATTTTCAACAATAGTTTTGGGTAATCATGAGCCTCTCATAAATTTTTGATATGTATTTGGGTATGCGTACAATACTATAGGCTCCGTTCTTTTTCCAATCTTATCCTATTCTAATCCAAATTTTAAAACATACACTTTTTCAACCTGTTCAAAAATCATGTTCAAATCCTATTTGAATCGTCAAAATAAAAATCATGTTCAAATCACCAAAATCGTATTCAAATCGCGAAAAGAATAAGTGTATTTAATTTTGAGTAGTTCTCATTATTTTGAATTACTATTTGTTTTTCTTGAGCCAACCAACACCTTAGCTTAACAATTACAAGTTGATAAAAGACCTTTTGATGATCGAGGTAACATGCGAGTTTACATTAATAGAGAGTAATATGAAAAACAAGCTTATGAAATTTGAATTACTCATTATTTAAAAGATCAATTTCATTTATGATTATTTTTATTGAATTATTGTAAAAGTGAGATTGATTATTTAATAACTTGAATACTTAGATTTTTCGGAGAATTGATGATTTAGATTGAATGAATATTTTGAGCAATTCTTCTAATCTTGTTAATATTTGATTGATTTTTGATAGTTGTAATAGTAATACTAAGGGTAATTATAACAATAACGGTAATGGTAATTGTAACGGTAATGATATTAGCAACGTATAATTGTAATAGAGGGTATGATAATGTCAATAGTATTCGTAATAGTAACTGTAATAGTAATGCTAACTAATATAAGAGTTGATTTGGCGAGACAACATTGCTTAGGATAGTGAGTAGAGGGACTAAATTATCATTTTCAATTACACTGTTTACCTTAATACATTCGTAGTAAATATTTCTCTAGAACCATTTTATTTTCAACGTATTCTTATGTTGAAACTATTTATTACTTAAATTCACTAATTTATTTTATTTTATTTTACTTACAATCAACATACAAATTTCATATTTCAATATATATAATATTAAATATTTTTAATTTTAAATAAATTTTTTATTAAAAAAAATAAAAGAAAAAATTATTTTCAAATCGCCAAAATCTTGTGAAGATATTCCTATTCTTAGTTGTCAAAATGAGAAAACATCATATTTTCCTTTTTCTTGAAGCTTTTCATAAAACAATCAAAGTCACACTCCTAATTCCATAAAATTTTAAGCTCTAGTATTGGACCAAACAATAAAAGGCAATAATATCCCCTTGCAAATCTAGCCAATAGACTAGTAAAGCAGACTAGCAGACTTTATATACAAAATTAACAGAATAACAAAGTTGAATCGAAGTTACTTATCATCCACACTTTAATACATTTTGTATAACAGGCTCAAAGCTATCTCAAAACTGTCTAGACTACTAAATGCTACAAACTTTCCCACGATCCAAATCGTGAACTGAAGCTTCCACCTCCTTGAGTATGTGCAAATTCGCAGAACACAGCACGACAACATTGGTCCCATGCTCTTGCTATCTCTTCAAGAGAAAAGGGCTCCGACAGCAAGCACACAGATATGCCCAACTTAAACTTTGCCTTCTCCGTAAATTCTTTGGATTTATCACTTCAATGGTCATGTGCAAAAGCAGAAATCTCAAATCAGAAGATATATACATACTCTGTAAGCAATGAAGCAGAGTATATAGTAACAAAACTTCATAAGCAATTAAAACTGATGTGTTCTCTATCCAAATATATAAAGGTAGTTGAAGCAAGAATAATATGTTAATTAACGAAGTTTCTTGCTCAAGTTTGAATTCAAGCTAACAAGTATGTTTCCAAAAGCTCCATATTATACGACATACACATCTAATGTCAAATTGAATAAACGAAAGTTTTAAACTAACTCAGAAGCAGACTTAGGAGTTAAGGTAACTCACTTGGTCGACTCAGTTGTCAAACTATCTAAGACTATAGGAGAGGCATTGGGATAATCGGCAGGGACAACCACTCGCAACTTAAGCTCCGGGAACTTTAAAAGTAAACAAGAGAATAAATGTTATCCATATCAGAGAAAATTCTAAGCAATAAGTCAATTTTGTGCTCCAACAAGTTTACAAGACTTACAACCGTGGAGGAAATGTTCGATTTGTAAGCCTTGCGGACAGCCATAGGAACATAGGAGCATTTAACAACTTTGGCTTCTACGACTTCAGTTTTTAGATCAACTTCACTTGACTCAATATCTACTACCGTTTCAATTAACTGATGGTTTATCCGTTCGATTTCATACAAGAGATCATATTTGGCCTGCAGATTACATCAATTCAGTGAGATGAAGTGTACATCAATCATCATGTCTCTATCATGCCAGGACAATTGAGTGACCATAACATACAGTTTTTGAAATACCACAAATAAAAAATAAATAAATAAATAAAAAGTAAAGAATCCAACATAGATGCCGGATAAAAGATACAATGCAAACTGAGTTGAAAAGACCAAGCTGCAACAATCATACCTCAGTTTTCTGCCTCTTGTTCCCAGATGCTCCATTTGGTTCGCTTTCATTAACAGACGGGATTAATGCATCAAAGGCATGTGGTGTTATGTCATGCTTTGCAGAATTGTTCAGATACTGTGCATCTAGACGACACCTTGTTGCATAAGCCAGATCCTCACCTAAAGCAGCTCTAGGATCATTGTCAATTGTTGTCCCAGAGAAAATATCCACCATACTCACGACTGAAAATATGTCTTCAACAGAGGAAAGCAAGGCTCCTGGAGAGATAGATTGTACCTGGAAATTTTTTTTTTTTGAAAGTTTAAATTCACCGTATAAAATTATGAAAAATAGAAACGGAGATCAAACAGGTTAAGGCATGTGTTGATTAGTTCAATCAAAGCTAAGAAACTGATTCATGTTCAAATGGTAAAGTTTACAAGGTTTCCAATGACACTGAACTTGGAAAATGACAAGGAAAGGAGGAAACGACACGGAGTTTTTCAGAGGCTTGCTTGTCGTTGATTTAACATGGTGCCATTTCTTTTAAGTCGCCTTTCATTATGATGTTGGCACGTGTCTAATCCAACGGCTGAAGACAAACGTTTTTTGTAACCGTTATTTCCTCTTCTTCTCAGTTTCCAAATTGTTATATAAACAGAATAATTTTTATATTTAGAGGAGGTATTGCTTTTGCAGAAGTGTTAGAGAGAGAATTTGTTGTGAGGGTTGTGGGTGAACAAGAGATTGAGAGTGAGAGTTGTAATCTAGGAGTGATCTTCCTAGAGGGTGTGATTTCCTTTTTCTTTCTGGGTTCACAGATCATCAATCATATGATTATTGATTGATGATCCTCAAACATTTCCTTTCTTTGATTCTTGATCTCTGTAATCTGTAAACTTACATTGATTAGTGAAGATAAACTTGGAAGTAGAGTTCACGGGATGTAGGTGTTTTATACCGAACCTCGATAACAAATTTTGGTGTTCTTTTTTTTCCTCTGTTTTTCTATTTTACAAATCCAAGTTCAGTAGTTCTTGATTTCGATTGACTAAACCAGGAGTGTGTTTAGGTGTGGGAATTGTTTCTAAAATTCCTACAGCACATTTACATGCCACAATGGCAACCACATAGTCATTCATTTACTTTAGTAAGAGGGGATGATGGGTGTTGTTGGGGGTGATACTACTATAAATGCTAGTAATATGAAGGCAAAAGCTAGAGTTCTTGGCTCGAAAGTGCAGGTGACTGAAAAAATTTGGTGTACCAAATAGACAAGTATATATATTTTAGCTCACACATGAAATTAAGGGATTTCGGCTACTAACCACTGCACATAGGCGATCAATTGGCTGCACTCTAGGGGATTGATGCTCGGCTTGGCCATCAACTAGGGTTGATGACACGGCACTTGATAGCTGAGAAGCCACTGAGGGATTTAAGTTACTAGCCACTGCACAAAGGTGATCAATTGGCTGTGCAGTAATGGATTGAAACTTGGTAGTTGATGCCTTCACACTTTGAGGATGACAAGTGGGACTTGATAGCTGAGAAGCCACCGAAGGCTTAAACTCAACAGGGCATTCCACATGTTGAGCAGTTAAATGCTGCTGCTGAAGCATTCGAGGATTAACATCTTCAATGGTGTTTTGCATCTCTATTGGTTCCTTCTTTATTTGAAGACCTTGTGTAAGAGCTTCTGGCTGCTGCTCCATTGACTGAGGAGATGGACCATCAGGTGTGCTTCTTGAAGCTAAGTTCGCTAATTGAAAAGGAACATTCATATTTCCCCTCTGTTGCGGCGAAGAAGTTTGAGGCTGAGGCGGCTGGAGTTGAGCCCGCTGCCGTGTGGCAATCGAATTTCGAATTGTATTATCAATATGGATAATTGTTCGCTTGTGGTAATTAAATACATCCTTTGAAATTTGCGCAATATCACTTGGTGAAGCATGAAGAAAATTTATCATTCTTGCTAGTTGACTCATTTCTCTCTTATGTTTATCTAGTATGTCTGACTTGCTTTCCTGCACAAAGGACAAGAAGTTGAAAGCGGGGAAGGAATTAACAAACTGATGACGGCAAGGTAAATGAGGTAGCTACAAAAAAAATTACAAGTCTCATTTGAGAGAATGTAAAAATGATAGGAAAGACTAGAGTAGATTGATACCAGTCCATTCTTTTCAAATTTCTGAAATAACAACTTTATACTTGGTAAGCATTTTGTCCTCAATGATTGAAGCTGAAAAAAAAAAGAGAAGAAATTCCATGACTGAAATCAGGTTTCAGCAACTAAAACAGTATGAGGGGTAAAAGTAACGTTACAATGGTCCACATATATTTCAGTCAAAAGCTAATGACACAATCTATTATAATATATATAAGAGAATATTAATGATATATTCATCACATTTATCTAATAGGGATATAACCATGCTATTTTTCAAGATCTTGCATCCCCGAAGCAAAGAATTTCACAAAGTTGATGGGAAAATCTTCAAATATTATCAAAATTAGAAGGCATGGTTGAGACTGCTCAACCTATCACAATTTTTACCATTTTTAACCGGCCAATTTTATATATAATTCAGAACATGTGGATTATACATGAAAATTAATAGAAGTACCTCTTGATAGGCTTGATGGTGCCAATTAGCCACCTCCACAGTTTCAGTTGAAGAAGTGGACAATTGTGCTGAAAGAAGAAGGAAACTACATTAAAGGGATGAGTATTGAATAAAATGATTACAGTTTCGGAATAATTGGTAGTCTAGAGTGAAAATAACTGCACTAAGGAACTAAACAGGGAAAACCTAGATACTGTTAAAGAACAAATTATTTAATTCTTCACTAAAATTACCTGTAGAAGCTTCTGGAAGAGCTCCTATAGAGTTACGGAGCTTCTGCTGATCAGCAAGGCCTTGAGCTTGATGTGGGGAAGGGAAATGCTGAAAGCCTTCTTGCATAACTTCTGTTGGTAAGAAACTTTTCTTTGGAGAGCCATGATTCTGTTGTTGCTGAAAATTTAGGGCATTGGACTTGGAGACACCCAAATTTACAGGTTGCGGCTTTACAAAAACATTGTCTTTCAACACCAAGGGCTGTTGGAGTGAATTAGATGGCTTCTACTGCTCCGACGCACACCTTTGCTGCACAAATTTATGATTCTGTTAAAAATAGTAGTATTATTCAAATGCTGCTCTGATGATTGTTTACCAGGCTGGCTTTTCATAGCTGCTTGCTGAAAATGTTGATACTGAGGGGGTTCTGATACAATCTGCTGCTGCGATATATAGAGACGACTACGAAAGATTTCTAATTGATTAATCAGAGGACTAGCATTAGGTTGCTGAACTATCTGCTTCAGAGGCTGGTTCTACAGCGTCTGTTGTTGGCATGAGTGATATTCTACTGGCTGCCTTCCATGCATATTCTGCATGCTGTAACCGCCTCGCTCAACAGAGTTTGTTGTCGCAGTCTCGGAGGAAACTAGAAAAAACAAAAATCAAAACCAAACAATCTTTCAACCTGTCCAAAACACCGGCTGGTTCCTTTTAGAGTAAGATATGCATGACATATTACCACATTATTTTTCAGTGTGAAATGAAAGAGACAACAGTATCTTACAGGTAAAACTTAAGAATGTTTTAGAATTAAGGAAAATTAAAACTAAGTATAGAAATTTCACCATTTAATATAACATGAACATGAACATGACTAATTTTATCTTTCAAAATGTAAAGTTACATGCATGCTCAAAATTTCAAAAAACAACTCTATTAACTTTTGTATTCAACACAAAACAAAATTTAAACTAATTTAGATAGTGCAGGCCAACCCTATCCCAAAATCTTGTTACCTGAAGGAGTAGCAAACCTCTTTAGCTGCAATCTTATTTTATTTATGTAGTCCTCCTGAGCAACAAAATAGATTGACAGTACTGAAGGAAATGGCCAAGCATTATAGGAGAAAAATTATAAATAGTAATTTTGCATTAGTGAAGATAGAAGCTAATGAAGAAGATTAAATTTGAAGAGTATGAAATATCATTCTTCACAACTTTTTAGCTCATTCAATAGTTTCAGAAAGATATAAATAACAAATCGTAGAAAAAGCATAAGAGAAAAAAAAAACTCAATAAAATATCTTTGTAAGAAAAGTCTCCTAATATTCATCCTATTCGGCTATCAAAATAGAAAATTGGTTACAATAGATATGAAGGTTGCATCTTAAAAAAGCAAGAGATTTTAATTCAGAGAAAGAAAAAACATTCATGATCAAGTAGGAAACCCAAAACTGGGAATGGAATACACCTCTGGAGAAGAAAATTTCAGAGAATGGAACACCTTTATAATGGAACATCCTAAAAGGTATTGCTAAAGGTTACCACCACACTTTTAGAAAAGAAAATTTCAGAGATTCATATGTACGCATAGAAATCATTGACATGTACGCATAGAAATCATTGACTTGATTGGAAAATACGAGAAATTGGAAATTTAAATAAACTATTATACCTTACTAGTCATAGAATGGAAGGCATTCCTCTCATATTGCATAGAAATCTGATAGTACTTGGTTAAAGAATTCTGGTCAGCATCATTCAGTCGACTCTTAAACTCAATAAACCTGTCAAATACACCAAACCCAACTTGACCTTTAGCTCCTTTGCACAGAATTTTACACTTTTTACTCAATATCATTCATAGAATCATAGACCTAAACTAACTATTGCATAGTGAAATTGAGTGAGTCTAGAGATGGTTAAGCAACTGGAAGCATGCAATTACCTAATAAAACTTCTCAGTAAAAAGGGGAAAAAAAATAAAACAGCCAAATCAAGTTAATAGAAGGTAAAGTCGAATCCAAGACTACAAATTTCGTTCTTTTCAAATATCCACTTGAAGAAGAAGCATTGGAAAAATTAAAATTAAAAGCAAGCCTAACAATAAGAACCCTAAACTTTACCATATTATGAAGATGAAAGCAATGAAACAATCAATATTATGCAACCAAATATCGAAAATTCAAAGCAATGAAACAATCAATGAAAATAACACCCTAAACCCAGATCAACAAACAAATTATCCAGTGGTAAAGTTTAGTAATTTTCTCTCTCTCTCTCTCTGTGATAATCTATTCCAACTGATCACCAAACGAAAGCACAAAAAATACTCAAACTAATACCTTAAACCCTAGAATTCAAGTGCATTAGAGGTTAGAAAAATACAGTTGATGTACGATTTTACGCCTCATCTCGTCGGTGAACTCGGTTCTCCAATCATTGTTTTGATTCGCACTGGCTCCAGTCTTGTTCATCGTCAAAGTTTTTAAGCTACAACTGCAAAACACAATAAGGAGAAAGATTAGAGCTCTCGATCACAGATCACAGTGAATTTGGAGCCGAAGACATCGAAGAGAGAGCGAGTTTGGAGCGAGTTAGCGGCGATCACAGTGAATATTTTTGGGTGGATTTTGGAGAAGTGAGAATGGGTTTTATCTAAATCTTTTTCGAATGGGGTTTTATCTAAATCTTAGGGTTTTGGTTTACTGAAATTATGGTCATACGTTACAAGTCAATATATATGAACACGTTTGTTGAAGGTGCATGGTGCGGTGTGGACTGTTTCTTACTCTTTTCGTTTCTTTTTTTCGGAAGAAAATTCCTTTTTTTTTTTTTTTTTCCTTTGAAACTTCGATTATTATTATTTTTAAAATATTATTGTTATTATTGTTTTTTTGTTGTAAAATATACACTAAAATATATATACCCGTCAAAAAAAAAATAATAATAATAATCCGTTTCATAAAAAAAATGTTATAATAAACATATAATCAGTTTATTCCAAAAAAAAAAAAAAAAAATCTAATTAGTCTCAATTAGTAACATTTTTTCATTGTTTTAGATCCAATAAAAAAAACAAATTTTAGGGGAATTAATGGCACCGCTCTTTTCACCATTCCGCCATTTTTTGGTTATTTGAATACTAACTTTGAGCCCCATGCGATTTTTTTCTTTATTTTTTTTTTTCATTTTTCTACTTTTTATGTTTTTCCTGTTCGAATCATTATTCTAATCATCAAAAGATAGTTCATAATCATAATTCAAATCACAAAAAAAAAAAAAAATCATAACACCATTTCAAATTACTGTTTAATTAATATCCTATTTG
>WUAT03012847.1:0-14486 GCA_010015005.3 Ulmus americana
CGTTTCATCTTCAAATTTTTAACATAATTAAAAATTTGTAAGATGAAAAGGGGGAAATGGTTGGGTAAAAAGTGACCAATGACGTGGAAGGGGGCTTTGAGGTAATTTTACTAAGAGGCAGCGAGTTAGTGAGTCGGGAAGCCCATGCTTGTTAAATTCACCAAGGCCTAAGACGGAATATTGAGCAAAGGATAATGAGCGAAGGACACTGATTGAAAGATGATGAGCGAAAGACCTTGACGAAGGACGAACTTCCGAAGGGTTAAAGTCGGTGAATTCCATTAGAAATATCTGATTTCATTGTAATATTTGAGGACGCACTAGGTGAGCTAAGGCAATACAAAGAGAATCTGAGAGACCATTCTTCTGTTTTCACTCTCGTTTATCTTTCTATTTCTTTAGTTCTAAAATGTATCAAGATTCAATCTAAAAGAGTTGTAGTAATAGAAGACATTATTGTTTGTGCCTCATTTCGGTACATCCACCGACCCTCCCCAAAAAGATCCACTACAATAAAAAGAGGGGGAGCGATTTAATTTCTATAAAAAGCAATGTGAGAAAGATGCGTTAAAAGATGTAGAGTTCGAAGAAAGGATGCTGACAAAATTCGCGAGGGTCCAAAGGATCTTGCTCCAACTTCTTCCGAAAATCCCCCGAAGAAGTTTAAACTTACTGAATCTGTTGATCCTCCCCCTGGTAATCTTCTAACTTCTAATGTCCTTTCCATTGAATCAATTTCTTTTGCTTATCATTTTGACATTCCAGATGCTTCCGGGGAAGATCAACTAATCATCATTGACCAGTTTCTCATTTAACGGCCCCAGAGAATTCAGCTGAAGGACTTTAGGTAACTTTTTGTCCTCTATCTTTCTCCTTTTCTCTTCCCCTTTTCCTATTTCTTCTAACCTTTTTTCCTTGTGCCCAAATCAAAAGGAAAAATATCAAATTCCTTCTTCCAGAGATCAATCCTCCTTTCAAACCACGGCCGAGGGATTAAACATTCAAACCCCCTAGCCATGCCCATTTTTCCTCTGTTCTTCTTTTGAATCAAGAGAGTGTCCACATCTTGACCAAGAATGTCAAGAAAATTCTTCGTTTGGTCGTAGAAGAATTTGAGAAGCTTTTCAGAATAGCTGAAATGAAAGACTGGGACAAGAACAAGTTCATTACGCACCTCCATGCTGAATTGACTAAAGAAAAGGAAAAATTGAAGAGTTTTCAGATCAAGTTCAATGAGGCAGCCTCCCAACATAACCTCTAAATTAAAAGAGTCAGCATTCTGAAGGAGGATAAAGAGAGACTTGACCAAAATCTCTCTCAACTAGAAAAGGTAAGTTTCCTTTTGGTTTCCATTTTCAACAGGGCATTCGTCCTTCGGGCCTTTACTTAATTGTTTCTTATTCTCTTTTAGGATTCTGTTGTGGAGAAGGCTTCTCTTCAAAGTAGGATTCATGAGCTGGAGGGTTAGGTCTCTCGGATCTCTTCAGTAGAAGCAAATTTATGCTAATTTTTTGATTAAAGTAGAAGCAAATTTTATTTAATAGACACACTTCAGCCCATTTAACCAAGTCTAGATCCAACTAATCTTAAATAGACTATGTATACCAAAAATATCCCTAAATCAATTATTAATTACTAAATTACTTAATTAATTATATGAAAGAGAAAGGAAAAGAAAAACAAAATATCATTTTCCATTTCATATCTTCTTCTTCCTCCTCTTCTATATTTTCCCCCGTTCCCATTTCCTCAATTTTGTTTCAAGCTACAAGATTTTCATTTAAAACAAGTTGATGTCAGTGTGAATATGAATAAAAATATCTCGATATATCCAGCAAAATATCTATTTTGTAAGGGGTGCGATATCAATATTAACATTGATATGATATCGACATAGATATTTTTATTTATTTATAATTTTAAGATAATAAAATCTTTTTTTTATTTTTTATATCAATATCAATATTTCTATAAATTCATACTTGTGATATTTCTGTTAGGTGCGATATTTTATTACTGGGTGTGAGTTTGTGAAATTTTGTGTCATATTTGATTCTTTTATATAAGAGAAGTACAATATTTGGGGCATATGGCAGGAGAAATTGCAAAATCACCATTGTTGAAGCTTTTTTAAAAGTAATTTTTGTACTCAACCAATCTTTGAGAAAAAGAAAGTTTTTTTTTTTTTTTTTTTTTTTAAAAAAAAAATAATTTCATAAATTTTCTTTAAATTTGGATAGACATACCACATGTGATTTAATGTCGTAATACTAATATTTTTTAGTCGATTTGTATTTTTAAGTCATACCACCCATATAATAGTTATACATGTTGACATGTAAACAAAATCCAAAACTAAATTAAAGTGGCTAATCGTCATTCAATAAAAATTAAGAAAATATGAAAACTATAACTATGAATCAACAATGTATACAACATCACACAGTTTGAATTGCCAACAAACCCTTAGACTGAAAAAATAGAGAATTTTTAAGTTTTTCTGATTATGGTGTCCAAAACAACAAGAGTGAAAACCATTAAACAAAAAGAAGAAGAAGGAATGCTCTTTCTTACAATATTTAGTTATTTATTTTATTGTAAGTTTTATTTTTATTTATTAATATTTTATTTCATTTTAATTAGTCAAAAGCTAGTGGGGTTAGTGATTCAATTAAGTGTGATTGTGGGTGAGTTAGTGTCATTTTTAGAAGAGAGTTAGGCATTTATATTTTGTATAAATATCTTTATTTGATTAATGAAAAAAAGGGAGTCGAATGATTTTTATCTTACAATTGGAGTTGTATTTGAGAGGATTTATTGATTTTTCGAAATACCAATTATTTGGAAGGTCTAAGATTTTTTCGGATTAACTTATTTATTCTCTTCTCTCTTTTATTTTTCAATTTTTTTATCTATTTATTTTATTACAAACTTTTGGGTTTGTATCACTCTCTTTTTAAAGTTTTTGTTTGTTTGTTTTTACTTTAATATCTACATATCATTTACCTAATATAATAAATAATAATTGATTCATGAGTATTTTTAGTATACATGATCCATTTAGTATATAGGATCTATTTAAGGTGAGTTGAGTTTAGACTTGGTTAATTGAGTTAAAATTTACTTAAAAGAATTTTTGGAAGAAAATTACTTCATTTAACAATTTTCATAAAATTTTAAAACCTGATAAATTTATTGTTGTAATAAAAATGAATAAATTTGATAAAATCAAAGTAATAACATTGTGAACAAAACTAGTTAAATCGTACTAGGTTAGAAACCGTGATAACAGTAGACCCAGAAAATTCTAAACAATTCATATCATCTGTCTTTGAAAATGCAAGCAAAAAAGAAAAAGGAAAATAGAAAAACAGTTACGAAGGGAGCACACAATTCGAAAGAGCTAATTAGTTCCAACTTCCGAAATCCCAAATGACCCTTATAGAAAATGCTTCCAAAACAGAGCTAAAAATCCAATTTAAAAATACAAAAGTCACTCCAATTTCCATTCCATTTCCATTTCCTTTCCTTTCCTCCAAATACTTACCTGTGGCCAAGCAAGCCAAGGATCCCAGTACCTCTTCTCCGACACCGAAAAGATTCAACTCCTCAAAATCTTCCTTGATGGCTCGATCACGGGCTTCCTTGATGACCTAAATAAGGCAGACCACATAACTTTTGTAGATGCATTTGTATTTCAATTTACAAATACTATATACATAATTGTGAGTTATGTTGGGTCCGGATTTACTTAAGTAATAAATCACCAATTTAAATAAATTAAGTTGGATTAATTATAATAAAGAGATATGTTACAGAAGACTTCGGTCTCAACATGTCCCTGTGCTGGTATCAAGATGTCCGGGAGATTATATGTGCTTTTTCCGGATAGGTATCTTATGCTTGGGTCTATCTCACTTTTCCATTATCTACTTTCCCTCCTTTTGGTCCGATAGCTTCTGTCAGCGAATTTTATAGGATATTTTATCTATTTAATTGTATTTTATTTGATAGAAACCTGGAAATCTTAGAGCTTAACAGTGCCCATCAATGGTGGAAAATCTAACAAAACAGAGAATTACAAATAAGGATAAGCAGAGGGTTTCAATGACCTCTGAACCTCCCAAGAACTTGAGCCAAGTTCACCAAAATATTAATCCATTCCTACTCTTTCTCGTAACCCTTCTATTTAACAAGCCCAATTCTAACAAATTCTAGAACCATCCCACACCTTCCACACACACTAATGACTTAATTACACTTTTCTAGATAATACTCAAGAAGTATCTATCATTATTCCAGTCTCTTTGCCTATAAAAAGAGCGGTGCATTTATTGTATCCACCAATAACTTAGACTACAATATTCTCATCGTAAGTTGCTCGAAGCTTCTTTGAGTTTTATCTGTAACCACTTGTTTATTCAAGCGATTTATAAGAACAGCTTGAATAGTCTTCAAAGGTTCTTTATCCGAACATTTTGCTTATAAAGTTTGATTAAACAGTAATTATCCACATTTTTTAGATTTTTGTATTGTTAGCCGAATTCGGACATAACTATCAAATTGTGAAATCAAAAGTGTATTTTTCATATACAATTGCAGTGATTAAATACAAGGCTAGGATAACAAACATTGGTTTGAGATCCTAAAATATAGAGCAGGTTGAACTGCTTCCTAAATTTAAGGAATTACAACTTTGAATGAATTCAAACAAAGAGAATTAATGAGCTGTTACAATCCGCTATAATTCTTTAATAATAACAAGTTGGAATATACTTAACGCCATATAAAAGGAAAACGCCAAGCCTGCAGAGGTTAAAAAATGACTAAGCCAATAGCAACAAAGATATTCCGTCCACGGGCCATTGAGAATTTGATATCAGGCAAAACAAGGTACGGCCTAAAGAGGTGAACAAGAAATGTAAGACTGATTTTCACAAAATTTCTATTTATATCATGCATGTGTACAATGGAAATCAATTTTCAAGCTCACCTTTATAACCATCGAAAATTCGATTCACACAAACAGTGTTACGCTATCAATGCAAGCGGCTAGGACACAATTAAAATATCAGGGAATGTCCCTCCTCTCTCTCTCTCTCGCAACATCTTTCAAGATTCTCAAGTGCAAAGAAAACTGAGTAATACAGTAGCACGTCATTATTCATCTTTAGAGCATCAAAGAATAGCTAATGTTTGTAAGATTTTTCACATGAACTCAACTCTTCAAGTCAAATCATTCCAAACAAGCATGAGAGAGAGTGTACAAATTTCCTGCAGAAGTACAAAGCATCATAACTAAGATTTGAGAGAGGAAAATGTCCAAATAACTAAGCGTTGTTTGTTATTGTGTCTGTTATTCGTCTAAAGAAAATGAAGGGTAGAGATTGTTGAAAGGAATACTCCTTGAATAATTCTCTACCCAAAAATTCACATCAACATCTAAAACAGTGTGTATAGCAAGATACTACAGCCTCTAAGATAAGGCTAAGCCAAAACGGTTACAGGGCAACTCCTCTTGGCGAGTCAGTAGAGACATCTAACGCCAGAAACCTCAGACAGTAATGCTTGCCAAATAAGAGATGCCCTATATCCGTTCTGCTTAGTGAGCAAAGAGTTCCTCGTGCATGTTATTACAACCTACAAGATAAGGCTAAGCCCAAACAAGTTACAGAGCAACTCTTCTTGGTTTAAGGAGAGAACCTGACACGAGCTTTTATAAGCAGAGCAAGAGAAATAGCTAGCTTATCCTAAGGGGTTATTCTGCGAATATCTGTAAAGGGCTTCTTTCTAGAGGGTTTTCAACATGAGAGGTCATTTTGTTGCTACATAGTTTTCATCTTTTCTCTATACCTTAGCCCAGAAAATGATATCCCTACCTACATATGAGATATTCTACATCTACTCTTGTTTTATATTCACAAAGTAGATGCCCACTCCATAAGGTGGGCATATCCATGTTGAAATTCTAAGTTTTCATTTTCCGTTGACACTCTCAATTTGCACAACTCACAGCTTTTGAAAGTCGGACCAAATGAGAAATGGTACATAAGTAGTATCCACCAAGATAAATGCACAAATATTTTATCATAGCAACAGCCCGTAATAACTATATTTAACAATTTATGCAATTCTTGGAGGTCCATTAAATAAATTACATTATAGCTTTGTGTTTTTAGTGTTATAACTTTAGTAAAAAATTTATTCGCTAAGTAACATCGTGCTACCATTAATCCTTCCGCAATACCATCTAATTTGTACTGTGCTACCATCACATCAATCCAAAAACAAGACAATGTTATTTTGCTAATTTCAAAAGTTGGTTCGTCATTTTTTCTTAAAAATCTCAATCGGGATATAAGAGTAATAAAAGTAAAGATTTGGTATTCAGTTCGGAATGAAACCCTAGTAGCAATAGGATATAGCTAAAAATAGTTTGTGTATAGAGAATGAATGAGCTATTTACTTCCAAATTCTCTGATACTGAACTTCAGTTTCTACTATTCTTCCAGATTTCGGAGAAGGAAAAACTGCAAATTACTATATATAATCATTCTTACGTAAATATGTAAGATTTGTATTATTTTCTTTGTGAAATTTGTTCTATTTTATTTTAATTTTTTTCATGTATAATAATCACGCAAAAATGTAAAAATATTGTTGGGCCCGTCAAATGGCAGAGAACTAACTTGTTAGGGTAGATGCGTAGCCGAGTTCACCAGAAAAAAGGCAGGAAATCCCTTCGAATGCCCTAAAATTGTAGACGGTAGAAAATCTACAATCGAATTTAGAGAGGTTGAGATCATTGGTAACCTGTTGGACCTATAGACAAAGACACAGAGAAAGATTGTGAAGTCCTTGACACTAGGAGAGTGCCGGTTAAAGGATCTCTGACGGTCAAGTTAGCTTGCGGAAGAGAGAATAAGATTTGAGGAAATAAGGAAAGTTGGCGAAGCGTTATCGTGACCAAGGGATTATGGCACGACGAGGGCTGTAGGCAAGTTGGGACTTGGCACTAAGGCGGGCATCGCAGAGTAGATGGAGCTGGTTTCTATGACGAGTGGAGTATTAGAGATGGTGTTTTCCGGTGAGAGAGTACTAGGGTGATGGTTCAGGTGTCCCTTTCAGAGGGGGTCGACCTTGGGTACTTATAGGTGAATGGGGGAATGAATGCTAGCTCTACGTCTGTTGTAGAACGAGACGTTACACCAATTGAATAAGTATGGACGTTACGTCTGTTATGCTCATTAATGGAGCTCTTCGTCTGGAGTAGAACCAAATGTTACGCTAGTAGCCATAATGAGGCATTATGTTGGCTCTACACCTGCTGTAACCCCCATGAGTAAAGGAGTGGGAAGGTTGGGTGATGGGTTGGAACGTGGGATGACCCAATTCATGGAGTGACCTGACCCGTTGGGTGACCCGGCTCGTAGGGTGGCTATGTCGTAGAATGACCTAGCTTATAGAGTAACTCGGCCTGTAAAGAGGAGTGTTGGATAAAGCATATCGGCTCATAGAATGGGCCAGCCCATAGAGTGAACCAATTGGTAAAATGGGCCACATAGAAGGGTGGATCTTCTATGAACGGGCTTCGGTATAGAACCAATCGTAATTAGGCCTTTGTGTGGAGCCAGTGGGCCAAGGCACATAGCCAAATATGTAGTGGGCCATGACATGGAGCCGAAATGGGCCAAAGCGTAGAGCCTATATTTGTGGGTTGTAGTGTGGAGCCCACTATTGTTGAGCTGTGGCATGAAGCCAGTTGACCTGCTATCGGGTAGAAAGGTCAACACGGATTTTTTTCATACAATTTTCCCCCCACTCTCTAAGTTTAGGGGTACTAATTTTAGAGAGTAGTTCTTATTTTGAATGAATGAACCTCTGCTTTTTAAGCTATCAGTTCAAAGGTTTCAAATGTCTGCTTAGAAAAAAAATGACAAGTCGTGTGAGCTGTCGTATAAAAATACCACAATGACATGCCGTTTAACATAAGTCATGTCGTAGGGTTTGTTGGCTTGACAAGCCATGTCGAGTGGGCTAATGTGTCTCGCCAAGTGGTCAAAATGTTTGACTATCTGAGGGATATCTGCTCGACACGTAATGTCATGCGGTGTGAATGTTAAAGCGACATGTTGTATAAGAGTATGACGACACGTCGTGCGGACATGAGATAAGAATGCCTTTGGAAGACGGCTCGACAAGATGCGTCATGCTAAGTGGTTGGCAAGGCCAACTTCGAAGTTGGTTCGACATGTTGTGTCTTATGAGACTAGCTGAGTCAAGTAGTGTGAGTAATCACACTAGTAAGGATCCAAGATAAGGGTCCACTCGACATGGTATGCCAAACAGAACTTATTGAATTCAACCCACAAGTTGGATGGAAATGTATTGTTTCACTCTGAGAATGCAGTCGGCTTGACATATAGCATCGAGCGGACTTTGGAAGATGGGGTCAAGAGTGCACATCATGTCGTGCGGTGTAAAGTCGTTGATAAGTCATTTGGAGTTGGTCCAACACGTTGCGTAGGAGCAATGGAACTCCGCTCGACATGTTACGTCGTGCAGAGCAATGGGAGACTTTTTGAGGCTTAAAAAAAAGCTTGCTTGTAGCCAGGTGTTGCTTGATGCACCGTACGACACATTGTGTTGTGTAAAAGCAAACGGTGATGTAGCTGCTATAGAACTCCGCTCGAATTGTTGTGTGGAACAGACTTAGTTGAGACCTCTCTTGTTTCAACTTGCTTGTGGCCCCCAAGACACATGAAGAAGCTGATTATGGCAAGCTTATATTGATGTTCTTCTTGTGCCAAGTTGTTTATAGCTCTATGAAGCTTAAAGAGTGGTGAAGATGCTTCCACATGTGGCATGTGGGAGGCATTAGAGTGGCATGTGCGACACGTGTGAAGTGTATACAGGCACATGCGACACATGTGAAGGTGGGAAAAGGAGATGTTCCCTTTTTCACTTTTTTCAAGGTACCTCAGATGGCCAACACATGGCCTTTTTGAAAATTCTAAAGTTTCTAAAAGAAGCTTCACTTCATTTGAAACCCATTTTGGTGGGTTTGCGAAGAAAACAAGTGTAGAGGAGGTTTTTTTTTCATGAAATCAAGGGAAAATCATGGTAAAATTAATGTTTGAACTTTTATTTTTACGCGATTCGAGCTGGGATTTCTTGCCGAGGTACTTGTTTAGGTTTTTGTTGTTGTATTTGGTGGAAAAAAGGATAAGGGAAGGTGCTAAGCTTTTGAAGAAAGTGGGTTTGTTTTTACAAGAATTGCAAGGCATTTTTGGGTTTAATCCTTGGTTTTAGTTGAGTTTTCTGGATTAAAATGCGTATGGGTATGAGTTTCTGAGCTTTTTTGAAGGCTTAATTTTGTTTTTTGGAAATTTGGGTAAAATTCATTTATGTGTCAGTTGTAATATTTGGGTTTGAAGAAGAGGAACAATACATGTTTTGATCTGTTTGGGTGCAGGAAGTAATTTGTTGGTTGCTAGTTGTTTGGCTCGACATAAGGTCTCGAGTGGGTTTCTCTGGGCTGTGTTTGAGGGCTTTCAAGCTAGGTACAACATAGCTTGTCATATGGAGTTGAGGGGCTTCATCCTAGGTATTGGCTGTACAGAGAGGTATACTCGACACGACACATTGTATTGCGCGGGCTTGATTTGTCACAAGGACCCAACTTGTGGCACTTTAGAGACTTGGTTTGACATTGTATGTCGTGCAAACCTAGGGTCCTTGGTTTGTGGTTCTGAACCCTTGGCTTGAGTGTCTTGTGGAATTACTTGTGGAATTGGGCTAGATGAGTAGTCATGCATTGGCTCAACATTCTGCATCATACGAGGTTCATATCCCTTTTCACCCAAGTCGTAGGCTTGAGCCCACTAATCTTGTATTATGGCAAGCCGAAGGCTACATTTTGATGATGAAATTATGCTCGTTGAGTCGGATGTGGATGATGACTCCCAGCAGGGGAGTAGTACGAAGAGAGGAGGTGACCAAGAGGTCACACTTGCTTGTGCTATTGAGCATGTAGGCTCAAGTTCACAGAGGACTAGCGAGGGGGTTGAGCCAGAGGAGACCCTTGATCTTGAGATGGACAAGTTTACAAAGTATCTAGAGACTGAGCCGGTCGTGTCTAGTCGACCTAATGGGGGTATCTTAAAGGAGAACCCCAATTCTTCCTTGAAGGAGTGTGGCAAGCTTAGATTGAGGTATATGTACCAGATTCCAGATTTAGTGGAGATCCGTGCTCCTTTGCCACATGAGCGAGTGGATTGGGATGTCTCTGGCTGGGTAAGTTTCTATGAGTTTGCTTTTGAGGTTGGATTCCTTTTTCTTGTGCCCAAGTTGGTGAAAGAGGTTCTTGGGCACTACGAGATTGCTCTTAGCCATCTTATGCCGAACTCTTGGAGGATCCTCATGTCTCTTGAGTGCCCTAGCATGAGGAATGGGGTTGAGTTTGATCTTGGGGAGGTTCTTTATACTTAACTTTTAGTAGGAGCATGATAGAAGGGCTGTTACTAGCTTTTTGTACATCATGAGAGGATTCACTTGGTGACCTATCTGAGGACGAATGATTGTGGTTGGAAGCAATCATACTTCTTTGCGAGAGGCGACATGGTGTTTGGTCCTAGCAGACTTGGAGATGTGCCATCCTTTGGGAAGGCTACTGATGAGACTTGTACACTTTTTCTTGTTCATATTTATTGACTGAATCTCATTGTTGTTTCTTTTGCAAATTTGCAATACAACCAGGCTGTGCTGAGTGGACTCATAGTGGAGGAGTGTATTAGATTGATCTTGGAGATCCTGGTAGTGGCCCAAGATTGGAGAGTTGTTCTTTTTGAAGCATGGTTGAGGGAGAGCCATCTTTGGAGACATGTCACGGATATCCAGAGAGGTATACTGGTCTTTCCCTTTAGGATATCATTGCAAGTTCTGCTTCATCGAGCCATCAACTTATTATATGATGAGTGTTCTTTGAATCCACTAACTCCAAAAGAGCTAACCCTTGCAAAGGAGGCGACGAAGGGGTGATTCAAAATCCCTAGTGCTAAGGAGATCGAGGTCGAGAAGAAGGTCGGGGCAGAGAAGAAGAGGAGGAAATTGCCAAACATCTCAGCTATTGACCGGGTGACAGGTAGAGGAGTCACCCCTTCTGGTTCGACTGAGTCTTCTCCTCAGAAGAAAATGTTGAGCCAGAAGCGAGTGAAGACTGGTGAGGAGGAGGATGATGTGATTTTGAGGCTTCCTCGTACAGTTTCATCCTACTTTAATGCTTCCTTTCTTAAGGGCATCGTAGGATCCCTTTTGCTTCCTAAGGATGAGCGTCGGCTAAGCGCTATTGGTGCGGTCCAGTCCATTGACTGGGAGGTTACCCGCAGCTTCCAGGTAGACTCTCTTACTCTTGTTGTGTTTGTTATGTTTTTATTGTTACTTCTCACACTTGTTGCTTTTTGCAGATGCTGATGGGGAGCATCCACCTGAGAAATCTTGTGGTTGCCCACGAGAAGAAGGTAATCGACCTGCATGCTTCCAACGCTCAGCTAAGAAAGTCTGTCAGCCAAATGCAAACCTGGCAAGCAGAAACCGATGTTGAGCTTAGCACCTTAAGGGAAAAGCTCGCCGCAACAGAGGGGCAAGGGACTTCCCTGCAATCTTCTCTTGAGGCAGAGAGGAGAGTTAGCTTGGAGAGGCTTGAGAGCCTAGAGAACGTGGTGAATGATGCCATGGTGTGCACCCATATTGAACTCATGTAAGAGTTCAAGGTGGGAAGAGCTCTGTGTGGGATCCCGACTACTGGATCAGGTTATGGCAAAACCGCAAGGAGGAGCCGATCGAGGAGAGCCGCGAGGAGGAGTTGGCCACTGAGGGCCATGTAGAGGAGCCAGCCACTAAGGGCCCTATAGAGGTGAGGCAGGAGGATGTTGAACCTGTTTCTTCTATCATCAATCCTGTTGCTGTCACGGTCTTGGCCTAGACCAAGCTTATGCTTGAGGGGCGAGAGGAGCCGGAGCATGTGACTCCATAGTTTTACTTCTCTTATGTATGTTTTCGACATGTTATAAACTTTGTATTTTGGGGCATTTATATGCCATTTGTTTTTTGTGATGCATACTTGGAGCCCTTCGAGGCATATGTTATGAATTACATTTGGAGGGGTTGGACCCTCATAGCCCCCTAGAGGGCATTTTTTGCTATGATTGTGTGCAATGTTGATATGTTAATAAATAACAACTCAAGAACATATGTAAAAACGAAAAATAAAATCGGGTAACCACGCTTATGTAGGACCAAATTTCAAACTCAACTCAACTGTTGGGATGAATCACATTGTAGAGCCGACCTATGGTGTCAAGTGGGAATGTAGAGCCAGTTAACTCTATCCCCTTAGTCTAAGTGTAGTACCCTTAAGGTGTTGGGCTTAGACTATTAGCGAAGTACAGGCGTCGGAAAGTGCACATTTGAGTTAGTGTAGAGCTAGTTAGAGTAGAGGATGTAAGGGTTGGACCAACGCCAGCTGTCCCCCAGTGAGAGCGAGTAGCCAACCTAAAAAACATATGGTATGCCATTGGCCCTCCGACGCTTAAGTTTGTATCCAATCGACAAAATAATCAATAAACAGAAAGTAAAGTGAGAATACTTCCTGTCAAGAGGAGAAGTTGAGTTGCCAAATACCTACATGGGAGGTAAGCTAACAAGGGTGGCTGATGGCTGGCATTTAAGTCATTAAAGTTTACAATAAGAGTTCAAAGCTTAGAAGTGATAAAACTTAAGGTGAATTGCATTCCAGCTGTTGTGGATGTCGCGGCCATCTTGAGCTTGGAGCTTGTGTGCCCCCTATCCAACGACCTTGGTGATTTTGTTGGGGCCTTCCCATGTAGGACCAGGCATACATATTCTTGCATCCTTCTTATTCTGGAAGACTCGGCATAGTACCCAGTCCCCTGGCTTGAAGGTCCTTACTGTGATGCTCTTGTTGTAGTATCGAGCAACCTTCTGCTGGTAGAATGCAGTCCAGAGATGAGTTTTGTCTCGTAGGTCATTGATGGTGTCGAGGTTATGGTTAAGCTGCTTCTAGTTGCTATCTTTATCGAGCCACTGGCATCTTGTTGATGAGATTCCTGCTTTAACTGGAATGACTACCTTAGAGCTGTGGCTAGTGAAAAGGGAGTCTCACCAATAGATGTTCAGGCAGTGGTACGATAGGACCAAAATACACCGGGTAGCTCATCAGCCCATGCACCATTTGCCTTCTTCAGCCATTTCTTGTGTGTCTTGATGATTGTCTTGTTGGATGACTCGGCCTAGCCGTTCGCTTGAGGGTAGCGTGGTGTGGAAAAGTTCAGCTTGATCCCCACTCTTTGTAAAAATCTTGGAAAGCAAAGCTGTTGAATTGTGAGCCGTTGTTGGTGACTATCTCCTTTGGCATTCCAAAGTGACATATGACATTCTTCCATACAAAGTTCTTCACTCCATGGTCTCAAATATGGTGGAATGCCTCGACCTCGATCCATTTGGTAAAGTAGTTAGTGACCACAAGCAAGTAGACCCACTATCCAGCTGCTGTTAGAAGTTTCTTGATGATTTCTACCCCCTACTTCATGAATGGCCAAGGTGAGAAAATGCGATTGAGTTGCTCAGAAGGAAGATGAGATACTTGTGCAAAGTGCTGGTAGCTATCACAATGTCGAACATAGTTGTTGGAGTCTGATCGCATAGTAGGCCAGTAGTAGCCTGTAGTCAAGGCTCGATTGGCGAGGCTTCGTTCCCTAGCTTGGTTGCCACACTCCCCTTAGTGGAGTTCAGCTAGGATGTAGTTTTCTTCCCCTGAAGTGACACACTTGATGTATGGTCCAAAGAAGGACCTCTTTAACAACTGGCCATCTAGAATGGTGAACCTGGCAACCTGGGCTTTAAGGCAGCGTACTTTATTCTTGTCATCTGAAAGCTTATCACGTGTTAGGTAGCGTAGGATGGGTGTCATCCATGAGTCAGATAGGTCAATAGCTAATATTTTGGCTGGCGGGTTCTTCCACACTGCTAGCCACTTAAGGTAAACCAAAGGGATGGATTGTGATACTGCCACTAGAACGGCTGATCTAAGGTTGCTAGTGCGTTGGTGTGACCATTCTCAAGTCTGGTTCTATGTACAATGTTGAATTCTTCGAAGGAGGACTGCAACTCCTTGACATAGGTGAGGTAGGGCATCATCTTGGAGTCTCGAGCTTGATAGGTCCCTTGGAGTTGGTTGAAAACCAGCTGGGAGCCAGAGTATACGTCCAACCTCCGAATACCCATTTCCTTGGCGAGTGAGATTTTTGTGATGAGTGCTTCATACTCTGCCTCATTGTTGGTGGCCTAGAAGCCACAGTGGATGGACTGCTAGATGAGGTCCCCTTTACATAAAGTGAGGACGAGTCCTATGCCGGCGCCGTTCATGTTACTTGAACCATCCACCGAGATTGTCCACTTTGAGGATG
>WUAT03012957.1:0-14484 GCA_010015005.3 Ulmus americana
GGCCATTGACAAGACACATATTCGTGCCAAAATTCTCGTGAACGAGCAAATCCCATAGATTGGTAGGAAGGGATTTCCTACACAAAATATTATGGCTGCATGTGATTTTAATATGCTTTTCATATTTGTATGGCCTGGATGAGAAGGAAGTGCTCATGACATGCGTATATTCTCGGAGGCATTAAGAAATTATGATATTAAGTTTCCTAAACCACCACTTGGTATGTGATATTTGTTTATAAGTATTTTGTTATATATAATTTCTTTTAATCTAAACAATATTATATGACAGTTTAAGTTGTTATTGCAGATAAATGCTACTTGGTTGATGCAGGATATCCAAATACGAAAGGTTATGTAGCTTCATATAAATGAGAACGATACCATCTTTCAGTTTTTCGTAATAGTGGTTTGCCAAAAGGAGAACGAGAAACATTTAATGATGTGCATTCATCATTGTGAAGTGTTATAGAGTGATATTTTGGAGTGTAGAAAGCATGATGGTGAATCTTGGCTGACATGCCTTGTTATAAAATTGACAGGCAATGAGCTATTGTTACGGCTTATATGGCTTTGCATAACTTAATAAAAAGAGAGGCTATTGGTGATATTGAGTTTGAATCACAAAAAAAAAAAATAAGATCACGTGCAGGATGACGATGAATCTTATATTAATCCAACAATTGAAGATAATGAGATGGGAGTTGTGCGTGGTAAGATTGCTAGAGAACGTGTGTTTTAATTGTCTTTATTTAACTAAAATCATGAGACATTATATTATTAATGTTTTTAAATATTAGGAAACTTCTAATCTAATAGTAATATATATTTTTAATGGTTTTAATATTAATGTTTATTATTTAAAAGTTGTTTTCATTTTCTTTTATTATATTACTACTTCTTACTTCTAATATTAAAAATACAAATTCTTACAATTTAATTATTTTATGCATTGAAAAAAAAAAAGGTGCATATATATTATTTATTTTTATTCAGGGCATAATTAAAGTTATAAAAGATATGTCAAAAAAAAATTACAAAAAATATTTAAATAATTTATCCAAACAAACTTAAAAATTCTTTTAGTATAAAAAGTTTTTTTAAAATATATTATCCAAACATATACTAAAACGTCAAAATTTTTACTCACTCCATATATTACTTAAAGAGTTAAAAGTAGAAGTTATCCAAACGAGCCCTTTGCAACCCCGCATAATTGGGTTAGCAATCTGTAATTTTCCCAAAAAAAAAAGAGAAGAAAAAACTAGAAAGTAGAAGATCCCGAGAATTTAGTTATATTTATTTATCTATCTATCTGTTAATTCTAAAAAAATAGAGTGCGAATCCAATCTCTGTTTCCTCGGAGAGTGACAATGAAGGCTCTGATAACCACCACAGCGATTCCATCCACCACGTCGTTTCAGCGACCTCCTGTTGCCGTCAAAGCTCCGTTCGTTTGTTGCTTGAGGTGCCATCTTTTTCTTCATTTACTTTTCCAATTTGGTTTTCGATTTTTCTCAATTTGCCTTTCAAATAAGCATTAAACTACTACTTTTGCTTTGATCTCCTTTACATTAGGATCCTTTTTACACAATTATATATATATCTGTGATATTTTATTTTTATTGGGTCCTTAATCAACAAGTTTGATCCTTTAGGTTAGATGGTAATGGAAATGCAGAAGTTTTTGAGGTATGTATTGGACTAGTGGTTGCTTCAATCCCAAGTATATTTACTTAGAGATTTTTGTTTGAGTTAATTTTGGTTTTAAATCATGTTAGCCGCCCAAGAGCATGGGAAGGCAACAGAGGGACATTTGGAGACTCTTCAAAGAAGCTGAAGAGAGTAATTCCCATTAAACATGAGAATTTTATTGTTTCCTTTTCAAGATTCGTATTTATTTATGATGGGTTTTTTTTTTTAGACATTCTATACTTAAACGAGGAACGTGTAAAGGCTATAGAGCAGCTGAATAGGAAAAACAAAGAGCAAAAGTTGCTGCTTGATAAGATTGAGCAATTAGCAGCAGAAAAGCTATCTCATGCTAGACCAGGTGATGCTTCTCCCATTACTAGTTCTGTAATTTCTAGTATTCTAGTTGTAGGATTGTTTTAGTTTTACTTTCGGTTTCGGTGTTTTTTGGCCTGGGAAATCTACCATTTGGCTTGTTGTGTTTGATTGGTCTATCTATCAATTTAAGTACTCAAAATAATAATGATTGCAAATACATGTTTATCTATTTATTTTTTTAATTTGAAGCATGACTAGTTTTTTTAAGAGTTCTAAAAGTCATTCGGAGAGATTGAACGAAAAACCACTTGGCTGGTATAACCTTTATGAAAGTTTGCATTGCATTTTTGTTAGAAAAGCCGAGTCAATGTTCTTTCTGCTAGTGTACTTTACCAGGACTTGAAATCCTCACTGTTTGTTCTTCAATCCAGATAAAATGTCATTTTGTTGGGAGATGCTTCTTCGGATAGACTCAATGGTTCTCACTGGTGATATTAGCACGGGGGAGGCATCTGATTTGAGAAGACTGATTACAGATTACAAAGTTGGTGTAGCTGAAGTTTTTACTGACGCAATGCAGAAGAAAGATGCTGAGTTTCTGGCAGAACTTCGGGACTTCTCAAACCAAAGAAAAAAGTAAAAGGATCTTCTAGATTTTTATATGATGCCATTTATTGTTGGTCATTCTGTCGTTAATAATTTGTGCTCCTCTTTGAACCCATTGCCAATATTTGTCTGCAGTAATTAATTTGAAATGAATATGTACTGCCCTAAGCATATATGCCAAATAAGACTGCCTCCTACAAGTAAAAGCGAATTGGGAATTTCTATATAATTAGTTTATGTTCTTCTATTTATATATTCTCAGTTTCTGTTTCCTTTATTTTTAATACCCCCCACCACTCACCCTCACACATGCACACCCCGTCTCCTTTACCTCTTTCTAATGAAGTTCTTAATCATTATTGATCCAGGAATGCATTTCATATCGTTCACATATGTACAGAAATGGAACCGCTGGTCTCGATTGGATCTTTGGCGTCCTACATAACTGGCTTGTCACGTGCATTACAGAGAAAGGGTCATTTGGCAGAGGTTATATTACCAAAGTAATCAAGAAACCTTATTTTTGTGTTACTACTTTGATAAGATGCTTTGAGAATTCAGTAACTTTCTTGATCTAGATTCAATTTCATCACTCTTCCATTGAAAAGCATAATGACAACATATGTTTCAATGAACTTTAGTAGATTATGGAAACTGGTGAAAGAGAAAAGGAAACGTCCCTAAATTTTTCCCTTTTCTGCTAGAAGTCTAATGGAATTTACCTTCTAAATAGGTATGCAAGCATGGACCTAGATGAAGTTGAAGGGCTGCGTTTAATTGCGGCGGAGTCTTATTCATACTTTAGTGGTCAATTACATGCAAACAAAATTTGGACTGGGTTGGTCACCTTGTATCCTTATAGCAATTTATCTTTTTGATTACTGTGTTCAAAACTGCATATTAAACACAACTAACGACTCTTTATACTCCTGGTACAGTGTTGTCCATGGCGTTGGAGTTACTTTAATTGAACCAATATTCTATTCATCCTTTTTCGACCGTGAAATGGTTTATGGCTACCCGGATGATTTTGAACGGTTAGTGGTAAAAAGTTATCTACTTTATCATCATATATGTGTGTGTGTGAAAAACTCAGAGCTTTATTAACTATGTGAGCTGGTTGAAAGAATAAGAAATTGTATTGTGACAAATTATTTGTTTCATGCTTTCAGGTTTTCCTATTTTTCCCGTGCTTCATTGGATTATATAGTAAAATCTGGAAAGAAGCCTGATGTATTGCACATCCATAATTGGGAGACTGCTATTGTTGGGCCACTTTTCTGGGAAATTTTTGCTAGTCAGGTGGGACTAATTATATGAAATGTATTGAATTCTCTGATTTGCCAAGCAGTGTTTCTGTCCCTAAACCTCATCCTATTCAACGGGATAGGATTGAGACCTTCATGTTTGCTTCTTTTATGTGGGAAAGTTATTATGTTGCACCATTATACCCTAGATCGATGAAAGAATTATAGGACGAAGCAATGTAGTAGTAACATGCATATACTCAGAACATAATATTGAATTGATTATTGATAACAATGAAAAAATTCCTCAAAAATTATTTCTCTATTCTCTGTCAATTTTATGTGCTATCTAATTCTTTTACCTCTTTTTTAGGGACTTGAAGGTACAAGAATATTGTTAACATGCCATGACTTCAATCTGCAGGCAAGTGGCTGTGTTTAACTTTCTTTCTTAATCTCTTCCTCAGTACCAATTTGACATTGATTTTTGTGCACATGCTTAACATTATAGAGTCTTGAGCAACCGGAGAAATTAGCATTATGTGGACTTGATCCTTCTAGGCTTCTCCGTCCTGATCGTTTGGAAGATAACAATAACACATATCTTGTCAACATTTTGAAGGTATGCACTTCAGCATAAATCTTCTCTATTTGTTTATGAGACCAAAATCTTTTGTTTAGTTAGAAGTTTCATTTTTAAGTATATTATTGGCATCACTTATTTGTTAGAAGCACTTGCTTTCTTGAGCTGTCTAGCATCGCTTGATATTTTTCATTTCTATAAATTTGCAGGGTGGAATTGTTTACTCCAATAAAATTGTAATGATGTCATCCATACACTCAAAAAGCAAGGTTATCCATAGTCTGAGTCAGGGATTGGAAGCTACATTGAACATTCACAAGTAAGTTACCACTCTTCTATTAGAAAAAAGAAAGTAGGTTATTAAATGCCTATTCTGGAATTTGGATAGAAATACTTTTGATTTTTGTTTCTGATAATAAAAAAAAAAAAAAATTCCTTATACAATGAACTCAATGGTACATGATTTTTATTTTCTATTCTATCATTATAAACAAGTTCTTGCCTAGCATTGTGGAAGTACAAAGGCTTGAAAGCATTTTCCCCTACTGTTTTTCATTTTTGCAGGGACAAATTGGTTGTTTCTCCTTCCGGATATGACAGCTCTACCTGGGATCCTTCTAAGGACAGATTTCTTCCAAAGAACTACAGTGTGGAGGACATGAGAGGGAAGAATGCTTGCAAACTTGCTCTGCAGCATTACCTGGGGTTAGCTGAGAATGATTCTAGTGTCGTCGTAAGTGTGCACCTGGGTTATTTTTGACATTTACTGAGTCATTTATTATGAAGTGTTTAGTTGTATCAAATGGTTTAATATCTTTCCATGTGGTTGAGAAATCAAAATTACTAATTAGAAAAAAAATCCTGAATTATTTTAAACTGATACCCTCTGATAAATATTTTTTCATAGTAAAAGTTTGCATATGAGAAAAAAACATAGTGGAGAGAAAAATGTTTGTTTTATTTTTCAACATTTAATATACCCATCCATACATATCGCGCCAAGTTTTTATTTTTATTTTTTCATTTCTTATTCACATAACCTATATAATCTCTGAGGAGCTGTTTATCATTGTAATCTTCTTCCTAATGATGCCTACTTTTTGCTTGTTTCCATTTTGAACTTCCATTGCTAAGCATGGTCTCGTATTTTCTTTCTGTGTTTATTACATGGCTACTGAAGATTATGAAATGATGCTTTATCAGGTTGGATGCGTCTTCTCTGAAGATTCAGATGTTGATGTGAAAAACTTGAAAGCAATATTCCGGAGTGATATTGGCAAAGGTGTCCAGGTTTACTTCTTTATCCTTTCCTTTGCCCTGAAGGATAATGCCCAGTTTTAGTGGTTCAAAATTACTAATCAGGAGATCGGGAAAAAAGAGTTTACGCCTCTTGGGCAGAAGCAGTGAGGGTGGTCCTATAATGAATCAAAGAAACTAAGACTAATAGGGAGGAAACTAATGAGTGACATTTATTTATAAAATTAACTTAATTTATTATGTTATATCATTAAATGTTTGTTGTTGTTTTTTCATATAATTTTCATGAGATGTGATTGCTCTGTGGTTTCCTACAGTTTATCATCATGGGGATTAACAATAATCCAACTGCAAATGGGGGACTTGTATCTTTTGAAGAAGACCTTAAGGTACAAGCTGCTACAGCCATGTTGACATCGTATGAAAATCATTGATGGGTTCTGCAATTTATCTATAATAAGTTAAACATTATGAAGAACTTTTGTAATTGTTGTTTGTTTGCTTGGGGTAAATACGTTATTGTATTTGAAGCTTTTATGTGCTAATACTAAATTTCATCGTAAAACACCTATTCAAGATGAACGAAAATTATAGTTAGGAATTTGTGATTGCCAACTTCTTTTGTGCGTGGTTTTTATTTGATGTCAGTGAACAATTCTTTTCATTAGTCTTGTTTTTTTCATGTCACTAAATTTGATGTTTTTATCTCCATATCAGCCGGAAGAAGATATAAGGTTCATCCCCAGTGATGATGAAGCATTGTCACATCTAGTATGGGCAGGATCCGACATTATCTTGTGCCAATCTTTTCATGATCCTGTTTTCCAAGTTCCAGTAAGTCAGCCTCTCTTCCCATGCCTGCTCCCTTCTCATTTAGCTTTCATTTGCTGTTCTTTGCTGTTTTTCTTTATGTATTTTGAATTTGGAATGTGCCACCATGTCGATAGCTCATCTACTTGTTAATATGTATGCTTCTTTCTAGATTAAAATTCTTCGGGGTGATTGCAAAGTACTAGCCATTGCCTTCATAATTTTTTTTGTGTTTTTAACATATTCGTCGAACTGGATTCAACAATATATGCAAGCTACTTGAGGGTATCAGCCCGACTTTCATATTGCATTGTTTTGAAACTCTCTTAATTGCCCTTCAAATTCTCAAGTGATTTTAACCTATCTTTGTTCTTGGTATGCTGCCGAGTTATATTAAATCGTTCCATTCCCGTTTGTGGCACTGTTAGGTTTATCTTCATTCACACACGAATGATTGGTCTTAGAAACCTGTCATCATCACCTTGGTGACTACTTAATTTTTCATCTCTTGTTTGATGATATAGCTCAAGGCTTTGAGGTATGGAGCAGCCCCTATAGTAATAACCCCCAACAACAGATTCAGGTAACTTAATCTTCTTCGAAATAGTTAAATCGATTCTCTTTATTCCCTCAACACCTTGAAAATTAAAATGACAATCCTTCTCGCAATTTGTGTCCAAAAAGACATTCTGAAGGTAAGGAGGATGAGACCACCAAATCCTCGCGGTTCCTCAGCTCCGCCTTTGGAAATATGTCAATAAGCGATGCCCTGAATGAAATGGTATGTTTCTTCTTCCCTTCCCTTACCTTACGTATCATTTGATTTTAATTTTCTTTTCTGTGATGGTTATATTTTGAACTTGTTTATGTATATTTTGAAGAAGAAGAACCCATCCAAGTGGAAGAAGAACATAATGGAGGGAATGGCAATGGACTTCTCTTGGGATGCAGAATGCTGCGATATCCATGTGTCTGCTTATACAGACATAAAGAAATTGTAAAGCTTTTGATAAGGATGTGCATATTTATATTTATTTATTTGTACATTTTTAATAAGTGCTAGTCTGCATATATTTGTGGTTGGTGTAGAGGGCTAAGATTTTAGGAATAATTTTTAGGTTTTTCAATTAATAATATTGATAATAATAAAATAAATTTATTAGCCTTATTGGCACACATGACATTCCTTTGAACTATTTACTGTTTATTGGATTTACTGACATGACAATTAAGTTTAGAAATTTAGTAAAACGCTGAATAAAATAATTTAATATTTAATGACTTTTCAATCTAAAAACAAAAATAACTTAATTTCTTTTTCTCTCCTGTCATGTCTGAGTTTGTGTTAAATATTAAAAAAATCAGGGTATGAGTCAGCTAAATATGGATGGAATTGATTTGGAAGTTCAAATTATGGCTATTACCATAGTTTGGTGTCAATTTACAATGAATTTAAAATTATTTTTAGTTAAAAATAAATAAATATAAAAAAACGATAATAATTTAAAATCCATTTTTAGCTTTTAAAAATATATTTGATGTTATGAATTGAGCTCCTCACCTAAATTAAGTAATTATGATACATCCAGTTAAATACTGTTAATATGCATAGTGATGCATAGTTTTTAAAATTTTATTATAAATAGGCTTATCCTGATTATATTAGTAAATTTTATCCCGAGCCTCAGCGAGACCCACTAGCATTTGGCTCTATGCCATAGTTCAGTCTTTAGGCTCATCCGTTCTACGAGTCGATCCGTTTTATGAGTCGATCCATTCTATGAGTCGCCAACTCCACAAGCTAGATCGCCTCGTTACGATCCGGATTGTTCTACGAGTCGGCCTGCTCTACGATCTAGGCTGCTCTACAAATCGACCCACTCTACAATTCGGGCTGCTCTACGTGTCGGCCCATGCGCACTCTAGCCCATCACTCATACGACATGTCATTCACTCTACTGACCAAGTCTTACCCCCTTCGAACAAGTCTCAACCAACCCTTTGTAACATCAGCACGTAGCGCGAGTCTCGTGGCGACGTTGCAACGACCTCTCCAGGTTAGTAAGCTGGGAAATGGCGTTCACTCCACAATGAGACTTTGAGTCTCGAGAAAGCCCTAACCACCCAAGCTTGCTTATAAGTAGAGATGTCAGCCTTTTCATAAGGGACGCTACGCTCTCACTTACAATTGTGCTGATGAATTCACTCTAGACACTCTCTCATTCGCTTGATATCTCTCATAACCACCACCATCCTACACCATAGAGCTGTGTTCCGACCATTCTACGACGAATTTTGTGCCATCGCTCTACAGTCACGGTGATATTCATCCACTTTGTCTCTTTTTCTCTTTGCTTTATTTCACTTTACCTTTATACTTGTGCTAACTTGACCGTCAGAGTCTCTTTTGCAGGCACTACCCCGGTGTTTAGGATTTCCCATTCCGGTGTCCAGAATTTCACGTTTACTCTCTTCTATGTGCCTTTGCTCCCAAGTTTCAGGTTGTCGATGGTCTCATTCTCACGAATCTCAATTGTAGATTTCCGATCGTTTACAGTTTGGCGCCCATTGTGGGGCCCTGACAATCGTCCAACTAGCAACGACCTTCATCATGGCAGAGAACATGGAGAATCCACCAGTCAATGTTGCTGCCCAGATTGTCACCCTCACCGCACAAGTATTAGACAATGCAGACAAGTTCAAGGCTGTGGAGGATGAGAACGCTACTGTTTAAGCGGAGAACTAGAAACTTCAAGAGAAGATTCAGCAGCTCTCTGCTCCCATGACCACACTACCTCAGCCGCATGACACCATGTTCCAAGTCTCGATCAACCTAATCCAGCCACTCAACATGCCCAAGCTCAGAGGATTGTCGAGCCAGCCACCTTCGTTCCAATTGACCATCAACAACGAGTTGAACTCTGCTCTAACTAGCTCCATCAAGAATGTCACAATTGGGTCTCAAGCTAGGTTGATAGGTTCCTCCACCTCCACTTGACGTTGGCTCTGCACGTCAGGTCGACCACGTTTCCTTCCATCCAGGCAGTGCCGACCTTTCACCCCCAGTCGCGAGCCAATGACTGGTCCATTCTACTAATCAACACCAATGTTTACCAACTCCTTTGGTTCAACTCTACACACCATGTCAAGTGGAGGTCCCGTTTAACAAGCTACCACCAGCATTGGTCTCTTATCATCTGCCAAAACTTTGGAGTAGAAAATGGCAAAGAAACTAGCAGAGATGAAAGCGATGATCCAACAAATCCCTAGAGTACCATCCCCTATCAAGAAGAGTCAGGGCTATGCCGACTCCCCGTTCTTTGGTTCCATTGCCCTCGCCAAGATGTCGAGGAAGTTTAGATTTCCCAACATGAAGCTGAACGATGGCACATTAAACCCAAACGACCGCATCACATCTTACAAACAAAGGATGTTCACTGCCATCATACTTCACAGCCTTCATGAGGCTTACATGTGCAAGGGTTTTTGGTCCGGTTTAGTAGGACCAACCCTCCAGTGGTATACAAACTTGCTAAACAACTATATAGCCTCTTTCGTCCAACTCACAGATACCTTTATTGAGCAATTTTCCAGCAGTAAGAAGTTGGAGAAGCTCTCGGGTGACCTCTATAAAGTCCACCAATATAAAGGAGAGTCGTTCTGAGACTAAGTTGGTTAAATCAACCGCGGGAACATTTCCATCCCATATTGCAACCATGAGACAACTATCAATGCCTTGTGGAAAGGAATACTCCTCGACGGAGAGCCCTATAAGGAAATCACGAAGTTTAACTATATCACCTTCAAAGATGGGTTAGCCCATGCATGGATCAAGATTGGAAGGGAAGAAGACGAAGTCCACCACAACATGCAAGCTGCTTATGACAACATGTGCAATGACCGATGCATCAGACTATTTGACTGTCGAGCCAATGAGTGACTCACCAACTTGTATCCTGAAGCACCAAGGATATGTTAAATCTGAGACAACCGACGCCTGCTCGGACATCAGCTGAGCAAACCCCTACTCAGCCCAACTGCGCTAGAGTGCTAGAGTACAATCTCAACATTAAGACACGGGACTTAGTTGCCATCATGAACGGTACGGGCAGCACTTCTAATGGCCCAACAAGCCAAAGAACCCTAGTGAGAAGTGTGTCACCTCCAAGTGGTGTGAGTTCCATAGTGACCATGGGTAAAAGTATACCATAGGGGAGATTAGTCTTCCACTCTATGTCAGTGAGGTCAACCTCAATGTGACCTTCATGGTGCTAGACAGCCCCTTGGCCTACAACGTCATCCTTGGGCAATTGTGGATCCACAACATGAGAGCTATGCCATCGACATACCACCAGTGTTAGAAAAATAGTAATAAAATACACAGTGGAAGGGGAAATTTTAAAAATATTTTAAAATCAAAACTCATAATCTAAAACTCAGGATGCTAGATACAATAAATTAAACATGATCAATTAGTTCTTGTAGTCCAAATCACGCCTAGAAGAGCCTCAATCAACTGGTTTTCTTTGCTATCCCCAAGCCACTAAATTGATGTGTATATGGGCACACCTTTGATGTGTTCTACAAGACTGGCCATAAGCAATTCCCATATATCAAACTCACTAGATCACAATAGTCCAACGTAAACAACTGGGATCTCTATTTTTTATTGCATCACTTATTTCTTTCTACAGTATTTTCACGTATTGTGTTCCACTCATACAAAATATCCTAATAGATATATTTATATATTCTAGGGAAACCCACTCCCAGATAATATGTAATAAGTTTTTCCTATTTAATTAAATATATGCTCGAAGAAAAATATTTAATCAAATAAACTTATTTAATATTTAAGATAATATCTTATCAATATCTCATAATAAGATCTATATTCAAATACAATAATACTTGAATTAAATATCTAAGATATAACATTTGAATTAAATATCTCTCAACAAGATCCATAATTCAAATACAAATATATTTGAACTAAATATCTCATAAAATATCTATAATTCAAACATATAATTATATTAAAATACAAATAACCATTTAATATAAAACAGAAAATCAGTCAAAAAGCCTAATTTTCATAAATGGGTTTACGCTGGTCCGGGCATTCACAACTCGCCAGAGAGCAGTCCTTCGAGCCATAGTTAATTCGGTCAACCAGTTGACCCAGAATTACAATTCTAAGTGTTAGGTTTGGGGTATTTGAGCTAGCAAAGGGACATACTGGACGTACATAATGAAGATCAAATAATCATAGATTAATTAACTCTAAGTCAATTTACTAATCGATTAACATCAGAATTATTTTACTAAAAACCTGAAGTTGCACTCTTTATTATATACCGTAATTACGAAAGATCTATAACCTTTTATCCATGATCAATTATTCATCTAACATTTTGATGTGTTATCCATATCAACTCGAAGTCTATTCTATTTAACCTCACCGATCATTCTATCTTACATTCAATCATTCTATATCGGAAAAGCCTTATTTACAAAACATAATATCTTTTGAACAACACTTGCTCAAATGATCGATATCTCTTACGCTTTCTATCAACCCGAATGATTTCTAGAGAGGATAACCTTAACTCTAAGTAGAGCCATGGATTCCATATATAATAATCATGCTTTATCATTCAAAAGTCATGCCTCCAATATACGAAAATATTAATCTATTATCGTAGAGGCTTCATCCTTAGTATATCAAAAGACATAAGTTTCAAACACAAAGATTTTCATTTCAGGATTAAGATAAAATACATGTATGATTATTAAAGCGAATTAATTAGATTAAATGAATATGTTAAATCAATTCCATTTTAGGCCCAGGCCTAATGTACATCAACCACTAGGATATACACCAATGTATCTATCTAAGAGTTTAACTCCTACATCCAAGAAAACCTATCTCCCCAACGGGATATACATTCATAACAATGTTAACATGAATAACGTGTCTAGCTTTATTCCATCGATTGTGGACCGTGTATTTAAACTGTGTCGTTGACATTGTATCTTTCCACATATGAACCCTTCATATATGCAATTCAAGGTTTATATAATATAGTTTAGGACATCTAGTTTACATGTATATATTCAACAAATGAACATAAATAGGACAAAATTTAATAACTTGAAATAAAACTCCTTGATTACATAATCAAAACATTGTTAACACATTGAAATGTATCTAACTCTAGGGCATATATCTTAACAATCTCCCATTTACCCTAGATGAGTAAATATGACATATTTCGTATCACCATGCTTTCGATCTACCTCTCAAAACTCTTAGCCACTAGAGTCTTAATAGAGGGATCAACAAGGTTGTTTTCCAATGTGATCTCAATTATTCCCACATCTCAACTCTCAACAAAGCCCCTAATTATATGATACTTCATTTCAATATGCTTACTATTCTTGTAGTGCCTTGAATCCTTCGTATTTTTTATAGCCTTCATATTATCGTAATAAAGTGTAACCAACATATCCATACCTAGGATAACCTTAAGAGCATTAAGGAACTTGAGGAACAAAAAAAACACTTCCTTAAACGCCTCATTGACAGCCACATATTTGGCCTTCATTGTTGAGTCAGCAATACTAGTTTTCTTGATACTCTTCCACATAATGGCCCCATTACCAAGAGTAAAAAAACTGACCCAGGAGACAGTTTACTTGAATCTTTATCCGATTGAAAATTAGATTCCGTATACCCAAGAGGCGTTAGGTCCTCCCTAGAGTATACTAGCATATAATCAATCGTTCTCCTAAGATACTTGAGTATATGCTTGACTGCAACCCAATGGGTAGGTCTAGGATTCGATTGATATTGACTTACTTTGCCAGCTGCAAATTTGGTATTGTGCAAAGCATAACGTACATAAGACTCCCCACAGCCGAACCATAAGGAACTTTCTCTAAGTACTCTTTCTCCTTAGATGTCTTTGGACAGTTATCTTCAAGTTCTAAAAGGTTTCTCTCCTTTTTTGGAATCTTGCATTGAAAATTTCTTTAGTACTTTATATATGTATGAAGATTGGGGTATAACTATCATTTTGTTCTTTTGATTTCTAAAGAGTTGGATACCTAGAAAAAAAATTAACTTCACCCAAATCCTTTATGTCAAACTGCTGGCTAACCAAAGTTTTACCGATGTCAACACTCTTACTTTGTTTCTAATAAGAAGAATGTCATTGACATAAAGTACTATAAATGCCTCCTTCTTGTCCTTATTATGCTTATAAACACAAGGTTCATCAACATTTTGTTTAAATCTATAAGATTTGACCGCTTTGTCAAATATCTTGATCCAAGAAAGAGAATCTTGTTTCAATCCATAAATTGATTTTAACCATAAATTGATTTTAACAACTTGCAAACTGTGTTCTCTTGGCCCTTTGCTTTGAACCCATGCAGTTGTACCATATAAATATTTTCCTCAAGATGGCCATTCAAGAATGCCGTCTTGACATCAATTTTCCAGATCTCATAATCGAGAGCACCGTAATGGGTAAGAGAATGCGAATAGACTTGAGCATCATAATAGGTGAAAAGGTTTCATCATAATCGATGTCTTCTTTTTGCGTGTACCCTTTTGCTACATGTTTTGCTTTGAAAGTTTCAACATTCCCATCCGCTCCTCTTTTTCTCTCATAGACCTACTTGCAACCTATGGATTTTATCCCTTTGGGAAAGTGTACAAGTTCCTAGACCTTGTTGGAACCTATTGATTCCATCTCAATGTTCATAGCTTTTTATTATTTTTAGAGATTTGCATCAACATTCCCCATAGCTTCATTGTAAGTATAAGGATTGTCTTCATATCTTATGGTCTCAGCCTCCAAGGCCTCACCACTAGACATAAACCTATCCGGTTGCTAAATAATCCTCTCACAATGATGAGGCTCCCTAGGAGTTTGTTGTTCAATTAGAATTTCTTCATTGATT
>WUAT03013066.1:0-14476 GCA_010015005.3 Ulmus americana
TTACACCCAAAAAAGCCATTCAGTGGTCACTAAAAGTCTGCTTTTAAGTGATGGTTCTGAACTGATACTATATCTAAATTTTTAGTGGTGGTTTTGACTATCAACTGTTACCTAAAATATATATAAATTGTGCATTTTTAGTGGTGACACTAAAAAATTCGGTTTCTAAATTTTGTTTCCCTTAAAATTGCTAAAATCTTTTTTAATATACCATCATACACTCCATAATACAAAATAATCTAGAAATACAACATTAAAACTTATATTACAAGTGTAATTTAGTAAATACATATAACATAATCCCATAATGTATATTTTATCCATAAGTTGAAATTCATGTTTATGTATGACATACAACATCCACTAAACCCTAAGATAAAAGACATCAATATCACCATCTAGATATTTTTCGTCGTCCCCCATATATTTACAATTCACAATTAAAATCAAACTTAGAAATATGTAAACATACTTACTATATAGCAACTATACTTCAAAAATTCACAAAAAATCAATAGTTATATAATTACTAATTAATTTGTTTTCTCTTTTTTGTCTCATGGTCCAAAGCACACATATTTCACCTCACAATCATCACAAATAAATAATAAGTAATCTTCACTTTCTTACTCCATATCTAACATGGGTACTCTTTTTGAGAATGATGGAGTATCTTTAATATTGTCACAAACGTTATTACTCTCAAGTTTGGTTCTTTGTGGCTAATTAAGGATTGCACTCCATTTAGGGTTTAAGAGATATATAGAATAAAACACTTGTTGTGCTTGATAAGCTAAAAAAAAGGGATCATCAATGTTCTTCAATTTCCCCTTACCAAACTCTACATCAATATCTTTCACCAACTCCCAAACCATATTACTACTTAATAGTGTAAGTGCTAGTTCATCTTTCAGTTCACCATAAAAGCTTTATGTTGTCTACAAAAATTATAACCCCAAAGCAACCATCTCTAATGTCTCATATAAACAATCTTCTTGCAGTTTTCCAATATGAACCACACAAATCATCACCACACACCAAACATGCATTGTATCCCTTATTGTCATTCTTGAATAAGTTACCATATGCTAAAAAGTTGTTAATGGTTCACATCAGCATAGTTCTTAGTATGAATGTCCCATCTCCGATATCTCATATTAATAATCTTCTTGCGGTAAATTTTCCAATATGCACCTCACAAATCATCACCACATGCTGAACATGCATCGTATCCCTTGTTGTCGTTCCTAGATAAATTATCGTATGCCAAGAAGTTGTTAATGGTTCACATCAACATAGCTCTTAATATGCATGTCTATTTCATGAATGCATCATACACTTCAACCTATGTTGATCCCAATGTTTTTAAATCATCGATCAATAGAGCCAAGTAAACATTAATATCATTCCTTGGTTGTTTGGGCATTGAAATCAATAATGTTAACATCACAAATCTTTGTTTCATGAATAATTGAGGTAGAAAATTATAAATCACGAACACAATTGGGCAAGTGCTATGAGATAAGCTTTGTACGCTATGAAGATTCATACTATCTGTCGAAAGACCGAAACGTAAGTTTCTTGGCTTTCTGGAAAAATCATCAAACTTTAAATCAAATACCCCCCATTGCAAAGCATTTACACAATGTTGGAGAAGGGTATCGTTTTTCCTTTCATCTTGATGCCATATTATGTTCTTAGCATGATCTGCATTGCTAAAAAGCTTCTTGAATATGGGTATAGGTGGAAGGTACCACAAAAACTTTTGGTAAAGTACTCTAATTGAAATCGCTTAATTCTTTTCCAACTTTCATCGTGACTCTCCACATTTAGGGAAACTTTTTTCAAAGTCTTGTACTCTCCCTGATATAAAATGCAGTCATTTGGGCAAGTATGTATCTTCTCATAATCCATGCCCAAACTATGCATGACCTTCTTAGTTTTATAGAAAGAACTAAGGAGCTGATTTCCACAAGCAACTTCTTTATTAGAGCTAGAAACACCAAAAAATTGTTATCACTCCATCCATTTTCTGCCTTCAATTTGTACAGTCTTACCAATGCTAACAACTTAGTGAATTTGCTACCATCATAATCTTATTCTCTGCATTATCTAATAATTCGGTAATTTGTTCTGGCCAACAACCAAAATCATTCTCGACATCATTAACTATCCCCAAAATATCATCATTCTATTGCCACCATATTAGACATATTTAGTCTCAAAGCATGTTCTTGAGGAGGAACATGGAACATTTTCACCATGCCACAACAAAGTAATATAACTCCGATTAATCCCATAAATAAATAAATAAAAAGATGCTCATTCACCATGTCTACATTATGCATATCATTGTTATCGCATTTCATACATGGACATCTTATATATAGTTCTTGCATTTCTCCACTTTTAATGCAAAATTGATAAAGAAATCTATATCATTGTAGTATTGTGAAGTTGTTCGACTCGCAAACATTCAACTTTTATCCATGACTTTGGACAATAATCATAAAACACAAACACAACTTCAAATCATTTTTAGAAAACTTTGGTAGAGTTTACCCCTAATAAAAAGGGACAACCCTAACCTTTAAAGTTCATTAAGATTTAATTTAACATTCACACATGTAACAAAATTTATCCAATAATTTCAACAAACTTAAATTAACCTCAAAATAAAGAAACTCAAATTAACTTGAAAATATCACCTTCACAACAAATTTCATAAATTAGTCCATAATAACCAAAATCTAACAAATTCATTCAAAACCCAAAAAACTCACAAATTAAACTATAGAACTTGTTCAATACATTACAAAATTTCAAATTTATTCAAAAGACCCAAAAAAAAAAAAAAGTAAATGAACAAAAACTTACCAAAAAAGCTTCCAAACATTGATAATAAGCACCAATAAGTGATTTTTTAGGACCAAAAAGAAGAAACTGGTTGGAAACGGCGTGGGTTCACCGTAGGGGAAGAATTTGGGCGAAATGGGGGGTTTTTGAGGGGCTTTTCACGAAATAGGAGATCTGGTCGCAAGTTGGGGATAATAAATGCCACCTAAAGTCATGTGAACATCACGTGCAATTTTTAGTAAGATATCTGCCACTGAAACGTTAATCTTCAGTGATCAGAAGAACTACCACCATATCTCCAAAAATGTGTGTTAGCTTTTCCTAAACTTTAGGTAGTGGTTTTGTTAGAAGAACCGCCACCTACTATCACTTAAGGTGGTGGTTTCAAACAACTGTCACTTATTTTCCACTTTTGAATGTCTTGGTTGGTATAGTGAATTCAATTTTTAAACAAAAAGATTAAGATTAAAAAAAAAAAAAAAAGCATGAACTAACAAAATTTAACTTAATTAGAGGACAATATGAAAGATGTCAAATTGAGGAACAACTTTGATTCCATATAAGCATGTATGTAGTGTTTTCGAAATGTGCCACGACGCGAGATGAAGTTGAGTGAGTAGCGATTTGGTAGAATTAACATTGGTACTGAAGATGATATGAATAGTTTAGGGCATTTTGAGCTATAGTGGTTGATTGAAATCGTGAGACCAACAGAAAAGCTAGAAGAATGTTTTTAATATGTATGGAAATTTTTGTAAGTTGACACTATTGGATATAAGTAGTGAGATAAGACAAGAAAGTTTGAATGTGGAATTCGCGTTTGAAAGAGCAATATATACTACCTTTAGTTCCAAATCAAACCAGTGCGAAAAAGATCATATTTCTATTAATTAAGCAAGGAGTTGAGAACCCAAAGTTGACTTTAGTTAGCCCTAGAAGTATACATATATAATTCCTACAGGTTGTTACCAAAATGTTAGAGTGAGCTTATTTATATGCTATAGCATATTTTCATGCATGTAACTCAGGTAGCTAGGTATACACTATTTGTTGATCTCAAACCAGTATTTGTAGGTAATCGATTAACCGGCCACTGTAGGGATTAAAAGTGAAGTAAGAAATTCCTTTATAGTGCCTACTAGAAATCTAAAGAAGAGCCTTTAAAAATAGTCTATTAACACAAATTTTTTAAGTTTTGTAGTACTTTTTTAGTAATCCAATAATGATCATGACAGATGGTGAAAGAATTAGGGGACCAATCATCACTAATTTAGGTTTGTAATAAAAATCATGATAATTTCAATTAGACAGAAATGGTAAAGCAAAATTCAGTTGGACTTTATTCAATAACCACAACACCCTTCAAATTAAATATAAAAGTTTGAGAAATTTATCTTTTTATACTTTGTATTTTGAGTTTATTTAGAATATGTATACCATGCATTTTTTTCTCACTTTTACACCATCGTATTTTAAATTTATATGAAATATATACGGGTATATAACCTGAATTTTGGCTGATTTTTCAAAAAAAAAAAAAAAAAAAAGCATAAAAGTATCTTAATCATTAAAAATAAACATGTTTGGTAACTTTTCAGGGATTTTTTTGGAAAGGTTTTTGAAAATTTAGTGGAGTTAGTTTTTTTGAAGAGTTTTTGAAAAATTTAAAAGCTGTTTGGAAATGTTTTGGGTAGAGGTTTAAAAAACTTAGTAGGGGGTGAATTTTACAATTTTTTAGGATATTTTTTTTTGAAACTTAATCGATCTAGAGTTTTAAAAACTTGTTTATTAAATTTAATTTCAATGCAGAATTTATGGGAAGAGTTTTTGAAAATAGGATTTGGCCAAACAAGTTTTTGGAAACCCAAAAGGGTTGCAAAATAGAGTCTCAAGGATTTTGATCTTAAAAAACAAGTTGGCAAGTTTGAAAGCAGCAATTCAATTAATGATTTAATTTGTAGTTGTTGGAATTTTGATTTGGTTGTTTTTCTTTTCAAAACATTATTGATGTTTGTAATGATTTTAGTAGTGAAATGATGTGGTGTTTTTTAAATTTCTTACACAAATTTAATGTATGATTGTATAAAAGTGAGAAACCTCAAAATATATGGTATACATTCTAAATAAACTCAAAATAAAAGTATAAAAAGAAAATTTTCCCACTTACATATTTAATGTGAAGGTTATTGTGGTTATTTCAAGAATTGAATTTGTGACAAGGTATATCGTTAATAAAAATTAAAAACATTACGGTATAAAGTGATAAAACTCAAAATCTAAATAAATTCAATTAAAAGGGCCATTTCAGATAAAAATTAGAAGAAATTTAGTATAGTCACTCAACTTTGGAGAAGGATAATATATAATAATGCTCCATTGTAGGGTTGCATTAGTTTAGATTTGTGGATTCACAGAAAGAAAAGGGGTGCTTGCATGTAGTCATGTATTTTGGAACTAAATTCTTGTACTTTTCCAAGTATAAATTGAGAAAATATAATCTGTGTTTAAATTTTTTTGTAATATCCTAATTTATTAACTAGAATTTGGTAAGTTATATTTATTGATGTATATATTAGCATAGTTTACATGGGTCATGACAAGAAAGATGTATGCTCATAGGTTGCCTTGCCACTAATTAAATGGAGGGTGGAAGTGGATTTGAAAGCAACTGATGTTTCTAAGATGTGAGATTTTTTGAATGAGGTGAAAAATTTAGAAGAGTTGTGTTTGTCATACTTCACCCAAAAGTGCTAGTTGAAGTTTTTCTGGAGCTCACATTAAATAATCATGATCTTCTAAGTGTAAGACTTGTGTCTAATTTACAAAAGTGATCATTTAACTTGTTGCAGACTTTGGAGGATTTAATTAGTTGGACTTTAGGGTTGAGAAATAGTTGCAAGGATACATATATACAATTAATTGATGCAGTAATGTTAACAAAAGTGTTGTTGTGGGGTACATCAAATTGAAATATGACCAAGATCTGAAGTGTTTTGGTAAAGGGGACTATTGGAAGCCAAATATATAGCATAGAGAGTGTGTGCATCTATTATTTCATAGATAGTTTGATTGTTTGGTAGAAAGAATTTTTAGAAGAAATGAATTATATATATATATATATATATATAATGAAATTGTTGCTCATCTATTGATTCATTTTTTCTATCATTTTGATTTTCTATCCTTTGTAACAAACACAGCTATAAGGAGGGTTAACTCCATTCAACTTAATGATTTCTGTGATTCAGTGGTGATAATTATTTCTAAGTATTTGATTGGTTGGAAGGTACTTCTTTTAAGGTTGGAGATTTGACACAAATCTAGCTGTGATTTCCATTATACTCAAAAGGTTCCTTCAAAGAAGTGCTTTTAGGGGTGCTTATTTGCAATTAAACTGTAAAAAAGTGAGGGTATGAAATGATGTGAGATAATATATATGGAAAATATCGAAGATAATATATATGGAAAGTAATTGGATGAAAGCCTGATGGAGATGTAGTTAGGAAAGTGGTAGTAATTTTGTGTAAAATAAGAATAGACATGATCCATATGAGTAATTATGATGTGTACTCTAATGTTTTGAAATTTAAGGATGGTAACAAAGTCCCACATCATATATATATATAACACAGGTATTCTTATGTTATTACTTGTACAAGGTTTTGAATGATATAATTCTCATGTTGATATTCTTTTACTCTTGGCTTCAAGAATTCTTATATAATTTAACTGACACAATAAAAAAAATTTCTATTCTTTTATTCACTGAATTATATATAGAATTCTATTCACCCATGATTAGGAACTAATGATTGACTTGGTATAAAAAGATTTTAAATTTGATCAAATTATATCCAATCTTGTTTCTACTTTTTCAGTTATTTTAGATATAATTTTAAAATATTTAATCTTTCGTTATTTAAATCGTACATATAATTATTAATAATATTTGTTAATAGAATGATTAAAATTAATTAAAAATTTCAGTTGTTTTGTCTATCATTAAGTTTTAACGAGAGATTCGAATATAACAGAAATCACTCGAACTTCAAATTTTCTTAATCACAAGTCTCATATATATATGTTTCATGTGCATGCTTTTTTCATATTACTAAACATAGCTTAAGTGATACAATTGGCAACCATAATTATTACTAGATCTAGTAACATTTTTGTCTCACTAGTTTATTCCCTGAACGAAAATACGTTTCAAATTTTCATCTCATATTAGATGTTGAAACCATCAATAAAATTCAACCATCTAACTGAAAATGTAGTATTTACATTGTATTTATGGAAGGAATTCACAATTAAAAATAAAGCATGAAACAATACTAGTACAAAACACACCAACACGCAAGTTGAAATTCTGTTCAATATGCTCAATTTTGATCCCACTCCAAGCTGACTGTTTTCAAGGAAATGTATATCAAATTTGTAATTTAATAAAATTTGTCAAAACTATACATACGTGTATATATTATTTTCCACCTTATAACATTATAAACAATATATATGTATCTCACCTACTATTTTGGCATAAGCCCATGATCATATCTAATTCTTTTCTATATGTTCAGCATGAAATCTATAATTGGGCGCTACAACAAAGCGAAAGAGGAACATCGGCGGCTGCTGAATCCTGTTTCGGAAGTCAAGGTAACTATTTCTCCAACAAACGCTGCCAACTCTTTTGTGAGATTTAGTGATCTATTTAATTATCACTTTAACATCTCAAAATAAACGAAATCTACTATTATAATAATTTGTGTCGAAAATAACCGACTCGCTAGTCTTGTAGTCAAAATAGAACTGAAAATACATGTCAGGGTCACACAGTTATTTTTTTTTTTTTCTTCTTCTATATCATTTCTATTTCAGCAACAAGAAGATTGCCTTTATATTTACTATTATTTAAAATTTTCAAACTATTACTTTTTTATGATATATCCTTAAATTTATCGTTTGCTCGTCATACACTGCAAAGAATTAGAAGGTAAATCAAAAGGACAGTGCCTGGCAAAGGATTAGAAGAAAAATAAAAAAGATAATTAATGATTGGCATGCATAACTACGCTCATGCTCATCCTGCACATCCTCATTGCAGAAGTATAATTTGTGTTCTTGATTTCTTAGTTTTGGCAAAGGGAGGCGGCCACCTTGAGACAACAACTGCAGCACTTGCAAGGATGCCACAGGTAACTTATTTGATCCTACCAGTTATCTAAAATGTAAGATTAAAGAGAATCAAGATGGCTCTCTGAATCCATTTTCAACATTGTAGTTGAGTTATATTTTGTTATGATATAGTGTAGGAATGATTCTTCAAGACATGTCCCGAAGAACCTCTTTATTGTAAGATAAACTTACTAGAAGACTAAACTAAAAAACATAATCTTCATTACGACTTGTTAGCCTAACTTCAAACAGCATAAGCTTTTGGGGAAATGGTAAACCAACATGATATCGGAGGAGATACTGTAGGTTCAAATATCTACAGTTGCATCTCCCAAGTTTGTCACGTGTTAGGCTTATTTGTTTGTTTGCTTTGTTTCATCTAGCCTTTGTAGGGCGCCTTGTTCAGTATCTTGTTTGAATTAGCTTCTGTTCGACAATTTCTTTGGTCCACACCCACACAAGAAGTGAGGGTGTATTAGAATATAAATCTATAGTTAGCCCACCCCCAAATAAGTGGTAAACACACACAACTAACTTGTAATTCTTGGAATCAGAGTTTTAGGTAAAATTAAAGTATCAAATACAATGTAGAGGGTTAGGAGTTTAATTACCATAAGAAATTCATTCCCAAGCAAGATTACAGTAAGAGGTTCCTATTTGTACTCTAGGTAGCTCGGTAAGCTCTTAATGAGTACAATCTAAAAAATTGACATAGAATTTAAATAAATAAAAAAAGAGTAAATAGCAAGATTGGTGTTGTGATTGCATTAAGACAATCTATCTGACTCATTTGTGGTCACCAAGAAGCTAGTAGTTTGCGTTGTCTCCACGCATCACCAAAGTAGACAAAAGAATACAATGCAGAGAGTGGGTAAAGTTTCAATTCATTCTTTTATGTGGTTCATCTAATTTATTTTGGAGTATTAGAGTTTTTTTCTGATTTTTTTGAGAATCTATTACAAGGTTCCACTATCGGTTTGCAGCTTGCGATTGCCCTTGTTCTTCTGTCATTGAGTTTTCTTACCCTTTTATTACTGGGTTTATCTTGTTTCCTATGTTATCTAGCCCTGTCCTAGTCTTAAGATTTTTCATATATATATAAAACATCATGACATAAACATTGTCCTAAAAAGAATAAGAACTCAATTATAAATATTGAGGTATCTATTGCGTCACAAAAGTATGATTTACAGCAACACCAAAAAATAAATGTTCAAACATCTGTAATGCCTAATTCTTTCACCATGATACAGACAATTGATGGGAGAGGAACTTTCTGGCTTGGGTGTCAAAGATCTGCAAAATCTTGAAAGCCAACTGGAAATGAGTTTAAAAGATGTTCGTACAAAGAAGGTATGAAAACCTAAGCCCTCGTTAAAAATCTCCTGATACTTAATTCATTATTTTTTTGTTTGATGTACATTCTTGACACTTTCAATTTCTAATCCATGCAGGACCAAATATTAACTGATGAAATAAAAGAACTAAACCGGAAGGTTTTAAAACAAGTAGCTAATTTCCATTAATTCAATTAGGGCTACTTCAGAATCTTTGGCTAACTACTCCGGATTTTATTTCAGGGAACTCTCATTCATCATGAGAACATAGAACTGTATAAGAAGGTGGGCCTCATCAGTAAAGAAAATGCAGAACTGCACAAGAAGGTATTCTCTAGATTACTTTAACTAAGGGGCCCTACTACTGTAAGCTCATCTTTTTTCCCATTTTCGTTCAACAAATAACAACTCTGAAGAGGACATGAGGCAGAGATTAATACTAAGGTAGGAATACACAAACAAACAGAAAGATGACAGAAGCAAACAAATAAAACTAAGCCAATAAATCTTAAAAGAATGATTATGCAACAAACAAATAAAAGCCTTTGCATCTGGCAATTTCTACCTCAGGCCCATGGAGCAAGCGAAGGGAATGAAGCAGCCAGAAGTTCCGGTGTACCATATAAAATCAGCAATGGATATGTTGCACATCCACCCATCCATCTCCAGCTAAGCCAGCCGCAGCAGCAGCCGCCACAGGCGCAGGAAAAACCACCTTCTCAAGCTCAAAACAAGAAAACGCCAGCAAAAGCAATGGAGATAGGGTACTGACTAAAAAGATACTTGCCTTACAAACCCTATCGAAATAATACTTTCACTATAGATACTAACACAACAAGTATCTTGTTAAATTCGTGTCAGATTACAACTGAGTTAGCAACAGCATTTGAAAGGAGTGGATGGCCATCTATTACAATTCCAGAACAAATTTCAATGAAACTCAACCTTCTATCACATCTTGTACTTCAGCTATGAAAGCATCCAGCAAAGGAGACATCAAACTTGGTATGATTGTTCTATGAAAGCAACTATATGTGCAAATTAACTCAATAAATATAACCACTTACAAAATTAGATATTGTTTTAGGAGTTCTAAATTTGGTTGTGATTGGGCAAAGTACTACAGTCGATGGTAGTTGTACATTATTCCTTTTCTGAATAATAATTAGTGTCTAAAATGATTTCTCGTATTGGTCACAAATAGTTTTCTTTCTATATAGTAAAGGTCAACATTTGTTCCAAAAGAAAAATAAGAATTAAAGAACCAAAACATATTGTTGAAGCGTATGAAGCATGCAATCAATAGAGTAATATCCAATTGCTTTGGAAGATGCATTGCAAGATATAAAGTCTGCATTTATAAAACATGACCATGTCTAAGCACAAAGTAAGGCACAAACAAGAGAATAGTTAAGGCAAGTGGAGAAATTAGAGCTCATGTTATTTAACTCTGAGAAAAGGGGTCAGTGGTGTCTGTTGGGAATGAAACACTCACACAAACAACTTTTATTGAAACTCAAAGAAATATTACAAGAGCACTCTCACTCAAAAAACAAGATACTACAACTCACTCTTTATAAGACTTTGCTTCTTCACTCACTTAGAAGCTCTTACTTCTTCTTGATGCCTAAACCAAAATGGGGAGGGGTATTTATACTACTTAAGAACAATCTTACACCACACAAATAAACTAATCCAAAATTATAATAACCATACACCTCATTCTTCTCCAACCTTCTAACAATATTTTAAGTTACCAAATGATTCACATGTACAATTGCCACACCCTAGAAGATTCTAGGTAGAAGGCTTGTAGTTTTGGACCTTGATTATGGACTTGGACTCCAATTTGATTGGGTTTGGATTTGGGCTCCCATAATGGATCAAGTTTATGATCCAACGTGATTGAAGCAATTGGAACAGGGTTTACACCGTGTCCAAACAAGCCCGCTCCCAGTGTCCACAAGTAGTGTTTGTTTAGTTTTGGGTGTTCCAATATAGACTTGAACTGTGTAAAAGAAGCCATGTTTTTGTAATTGGAGGTTCATGGTATTTGTGGTGGTCTCTTCCTCACCTGATGATGAAGCTATATTATTGGCTCTTGACTTTGAAAATTCCACCATTGTTTGGATTCTTTTTTTCTCAGAAAGCTTTCCTGGAAAAAATGGAGTTTCTGAAGAGTCTCTGGGGGTTAGTTTTAAGCTAAATCCAGCGGGTTTGAAGGTGTTGAAAAAGTAGAGTAAGATTAGAGATATGAGATAAAGAAGAAGGATTGATGAAGAAACTCTAATTAGCATCATTTTTGAGTTGGATTGAAGATTGTAGGTATATATATATATATATATAATAAGACTTGCATGGTCAAGGTTTAATACCGTGAAAATTAAGTTTTGAGATATTTACCCCTACTTATAAGTTAGAATCTATGTCCAACCAAATCTGCCAGAAAATTAGGCTATTATCAAAATTTTACTGTTCATTTTTAATATCCAATTATTCATTTTCAGATATTGATAATTAATATGTGCATATATCAGCATTAACTTTTTATTCTTTTTTAGTTTAAAGCTTTTTACACAGACATTAAGAACTGATAAAGTATTGAGATCGACAATTTCATTAATAAAACAATAAATAGCAGAAAAGTATTTGAGATATGAAGAGTCATAAATAAATTTCTTGAGGAAGTGTCGGTTGGCCTGAGGATTTGTAAGCATCAAGAGAGTCTAAAATATATAATATTTTCATATATAAATGTTAATGTTATATCTTTATTATATGTAGGTATCTATGTAAATGTCAAACGTATACAATAATTCAAGAAAGAAAAATGGAACATATGAGAGCTGGGTGCTTTATCAGCGTGCAGCACGCTATTCTCTGGTGTGGAACTTTGGTCAGATGTTCTCATATGATCATCATAAGAAAATAATGAAGAATTAAAGCAATATCTATATTAGTACGAATGAGAATGACTATAAAGTTTTATAACTATCTTCTGAGTTGAATATTTGGTGGATATTATTTTTAATTATATTGTACTAAATTAAAATATTATCAAGTAAGAGTACTTCAATTATTTTTTAAATATAAATTAAAAATATTATAATTGAGTGACGATAGATAATGATGACATTTAATTATTGATACTTGTCTGGAAAAAAAAATTAATTTAATAATATTTAAAAGAAGATACATGAATACTTGATGAAATTTAAATAAGGATTTTCATGGTTAATAGGTTATTTTATTTAGTAAGCTTTAATAATAACGTGAGTAAAATGAAAAATGATTTGAGTTTTAATATGTAGAGTATCATCCGGTTTTTAGAGTTAACAATGAAAAGTATGTAAATTCAAAATTGACTTTTGCTTTCCCTGGTATATTTCCTTAGGAACTGTCACATGTCATGTGCAAAAATATCATTTCGCAGCTCAATATAAGTGGCAGTACGCAAAGTACCGCCGCCAAAAGACATGCGAAGAAAATAAGCCGACAATTAAAAAGCTACAACTATTGTTATATATAAAAGAGACTTTAGGCGGAGGCTATTTTAACGAATTGCAACGTAAATGTGGCTTTTTTATATCCCCGTCGCCTAATTTCATATGCGAAACATGCACGTAATTTTATTAACACTTTAAGCAGAAATTCTACGTAAAAATTGCCGCTAGAGTTTATTTAAAATTGAACCAGACCGTATTTTGAAATCTTATTTTCTCATTTTTTCGCTTTTTTTAGATTCCCTCAGTCACCACTCCAAGTGAAAAACACCACAAATCTTTAATATTCTTCACTATTTAGAGTGAAAAAATTTGGGTTTTGATTGGTGGATGTGTGGAACAATTATATAGATTTATTTGTAAGTTTTTTAAACTTTTGCTCAAATTTAAGTTTTTGTTTAGGTTTTTCCAATTTATTTACTTATTTGGTTTATATTTTACTTATTTGTTGATTCTTTTTACTTATCTAATTATTATTATTATTACTTATTTATAGGCTCGACAATTTGGGTTATAGCTTAAAGACACGATACAAAACCGACTTGAAAATTTCAGGTTGGGTTGAAAAAAAATATCTTGGGTCGAAATCAGGTTGACCCACTATTGATCTGAAAGAAATCGAGTTGAATCAGGGTCAATCCAATTGACCTGAAATTGACCCAAAATTACCTGATTTTTTGTTAATATTTGAAGTTTAGTGTGTTAAAGACTTTCTTTAGTTTTATTTTGAATTATGTTATTTGAAGTTTAGTGTGTTGAACACTTTGTTCAGTTTGAGATTATTTTGAAAATGCTAAACAATGAGATTTCTGGTATCTGAAAGTTTCAGTTTCAAGTTGATTATCAGGTTATGGGTCAATTTGGATTGGGTTAATTCAGGTCAATATTGCGTCACCTAACCCAATCCAATCTTCTTCTTATTTTTTTTCAAGTCATTTGGATCGAATCAGGTCACTTTTAACATAAATGGTTCAAGTTAGAGTTAAAATTTATGACCTGAAATGATTTTGGATTGGGTTTGGATTAACCTTATAAGTACAATACATCTATCTCAACCCTACCTGATGACTTGAATTGCCAGGCCTACTTATTTATAAGCTTTATAAATCTCTCAGGCCAAAAGCACAAGAAGCTTCAACTTCAAAATGAAACCTCAACTGCGATTTATAAGGAAATGTCGGCTAAAACTCCGTCCATTTTCTTTTAAAAGATTTTTTGATAAGTTTAATATATATTTATAGTTTAAGATTTTTTTGAGATATTTGTAATAATGGTTGTTAAATTTTGAGTTCTTGCAATTTTTCAGTTATTTTGAGGTGGAAAATAATAAATTATATTGTTTTTAATATAACATGTAGTTGTTAGAGCTTCTGAAGGTTGTGCAAAAGGATATTAGTATGGACCTAAGTCATTGAATCATAGGTTGAAGTCACACAGGAGGATATTGTTGGAATGTTATTTCATGTTATCATGATAACACAGCGGAATAGTATTTTAAAATTTTATAACATTCTACAGGATCATTAAACACAAACTAATAAGCAAATAATCACCAAACGAGTTTTAGACTATTACCCTTGAAGACGCGGTATATCGAAAACT
>WUAT03013175.1:0-21328 GCA_010015005.3 Ulmus americana
ATAATTTGCATGCAGAATATTAGGTTTAAATTGTTTCAACATACAAAATTCAATTTTAGGTTATTTCTGATAATTCAGATTGTATGAAGGTTTTGTTAAATCTATTGGATTCTGTTTTAGGTAAATTTTAACTTGTTGAAAAGCTTGAAATGTTTAGTTTTATAAAATGGAAATTTCAAAATTTATGGAATTATGGATTTTGAAATATCCAAGCTTAAACACAAGTTATTTGAAGAAAATCGATTTCAGTCGAGAAATCGTAAAAATGGATTATAGGTTTTAATGTATGTAAAATTGATATTTTCATGAACAAAACTTTATTTCAAGCCTGAAATTTTAATTGGTGGAATTGAAATGAATTTAGGCTTGATTTTGAGTTAATTAGAATTTTGGAGAAAAATAGTTATTTTTAAGCTTTTCTTAAAAATTATATTAAATTATGATTTAAATTCCAACAAGCTAGAATTCTATGTTTATGTCGATTTTTATCATAGATTTTGCTATGCATGGAATATCATTCTCCAAATCTTATTCGGTAGAAGATTTTAATAAGTTACATTGTTTTGTTTATAGGTGGTTACTAGATCGATTACGTGCTCAGGAGATCTATGTAAAACCGTAAGTACAGATCTAACATACAACACAGAACAAAGAATTTTACGAAATGAGATGTGCAATGTATTCATTGAGTACATTTATGAGTATCTAAGATAATTTGATGTTGCAATATGCTGTCTGATTTATCTGATGCTGTGGTGTTTATGGATTATCTAGCTATTTGTTTATGCCATAAGTCTGTGTGATTATGTACACTGCATCAAGTGATTATGCATGCCGATCATTTTTCATCACCATGCATTATAGGACAATTTCATGCATTTAAGAATATAACTGTCAAATAGGTTTCAACATGAAAATGAATTAGTTTAATAATTAGACTAATGCCAACAAGGAGACTATAATTATGAAATACGGACACAACTATTAAAATGAGTATAGGTGTGTCATACATTCCTTCCTCACTCATGATCTATTGTCAGAGGCACTACGTGGAATGTTTTTAGATAGATAACTGGTGTTAGGTTGGGGTCTCTCCCCTCGGCACCCTCTGATGGTAGCACGCAATAAGGTATGTATGTAAGGGCTCGAGTCTAGGTAACATGTCATTAAAAGTTTAGACATTAACATGAATAATCGAATAATAAATTGCATTCAATAAGCATTTCATCCATGAATTATGACATGATCATCGTTTGATATATCTATGTGCTTATTGAATGTATTGCGCATGTTTTGTGAGATATGTCTGTACTTGTTGAGCTTCAGCTCACAACTTACATTTGTGTTGTAGGTACCAAGGGTAAGCATATCTCTGATATGTGAGTGGGATGCAGGCGTGGTTAGTCTCTAGAAGGTGGGGATGGATAACCTGACCATGTACACACATTCCGCACATGTTATGATGCATTGCCTGCCGTTTTATAAATTGTTTTATATATGTTTTAAGCTATACTTTCTCTTATGGATTTGATATGTAAATATTCTTTCTGGAGGTTTACTTTTTACTATTAGTCTGGTAGACCACGATTTTTGATAAGGAAAATGTATTTTAGGCAGGTACGAGGTTTTGAAGGTTTAACTCAGGTACAAGTTTTAAACTAAGTCTATGGATTAATCGGTTTTCTAAGCTGTGAAGGTTTTGAGTGTTCCAAAAGTATGAGGTGATCATTTATGCATGTTTAAGACCTAAATCATTTTAAGCGGGTTAAATAAGCTGTTAAGAACCCGGGTCGCCACATTAGTACCCTCTGTCTATTATTTTTTGGTTAGATGTGTGCATACTTTTTTTAAAAAAATTTAAAACTAGTTACCACCCTTCGATTAGATCCTCCATAAGGCAGCAACTTTAGCTATACTATTTTTCTAGTTACCACCCTTTGAATTAGATATCTGAACACGCTCTATCACCAGTCGACCCACCTCTATTGTTTGCTAACCATCCCTACAGCCAGCCGACCCAATCTCGCTCCAAACAAGCCTCTGTCTGCGCAAATTTTGAACAACACAAAAACTTCCATAAACCCAAATCACAAAAACCACAGTAACTTTCAAAATCCCAAAACACATTCTAAATACCTCAAGCCCAGCTTTCATCATGATTTTATCTTCCTTTCCACAGATTTTAAGTAAACAAAACACATGATAAACAACAAAAAAGTAACATCCCAATACATTGGGGATATAATAACAAACAAAATCTCAGACCCTCTCTGATCTCTTTGAGAACAAAATCAACAACCCATTGCTCAAAATAAATTTAAATTTAAAGAGAAACAACATCTCTTACCCAAACAAAAAGAAAAGAAAAACAAACCTCGATTTGGGTTCGAACTCTTGGTACGAAAGACAGCCGATTCAATGCATTATTTGGCATGGTGCAATAATCAAATGACTACGAAGAGCTGGGGCTAGTTGGGAGTTTGAGTCTGAGTTGGTGGTAGTTGAACCCTATAAGGGCCAATGAGGGGGTAGGTTGTTCCAATGAGGGTGGCTTGGTAACAAAGGGTGGGTTAGGCCAGAGAGGGGAAAAGGCTCAGCGACGAGATTGGGGAGGGGGAGGGGGAGGGGGAAGGGAAAATTTGGGTAAATGCACTCTGATTGGAGGGTTAGGAGTGGAGTGGTGGCAGGAGGTCTGGGTGGTGGCCGGAGTTCAAGTGAGGCTATGGAGGTTAGGTGAGAAAGAGGTGAGGTGTTCGATGGAATGGTATAGAAGATGATTTGGGGATTTTGAAGTTTTGTTTTTTCATAATTATTATTTTTATGTTTTTAATATTCTATTTTTATTTTAAATATTTTTTATTAAAATTTTGAAGTTTAACTTTTCATTTAAAAGTTAAGAGTAATTTTGTCATTTCATATCCCATAAAAGAGGTTCAGGAAAGCCAGAGGTAATTACGTGAAAACTTAAGGTACCCAGCTGAATATGTCCAAAACTGAGGGTCCTTTTCGAACATTGACACAACTAGAGGGTACTCATACGAAATTTTCTACACAAAAGATCAACTTTTTGCTTATCATCACCATGTACCTTCTTCAACCAAGACAACCAAAATCGCATGTAGTTAAAGTAATTCTTATCAAATTGAAACCCCACTATAATTCTTATAGAATCGCACGATAGGTTCCCCCTTTGGCATCTTTCATTGCTTGGTTATTACTAGCGATGTCTATAGCTTTGTTGTAAGATTTCAAATATGAACAATTAATACATCAAATTCATTACACAATCATGTTAAACTAAAACATAACAAAAGGAGTAAGGAGTAAGGAGAAATACTGCCTACATTTCCACACAACCCTTATTAATTGAGCAGAACTGCACGAACTGCACAAACCAAGCTAATTGAGATAAAATATTGAATAATTCATCACTAATATCAATGAAAACAAACAATAAAACAAGGGTACAAATCAAAATTCCAAATTCAACTTGCTTTGTCATTTGGATGTGTTTTCTCTTCTTCCACGTGACTTGAAACTAAGATTGATCGCTCATAAAATGTAAGAAAGTAGATAAATTGAAACTTTTGATTGCAATATTTACCAATTAGAAAAAAGATAGAAAATGAGGAGACATCTATACCTGATAGCTTGCGATTTTACGAAGCTCTTGAAGAAGGAAATAAATCTCCTTCCCGGAATTTTTCCTCGCTCTCTAATTTAGAATTGATTTGAAACAATTTCGTACCCTAAATTGGGATTCTGAGAAACCTAGTTAAAATCGAAACCCAAAATTAATGCTAATGAATCGTCATCGGAGATCACAAAAATCCCAACTACTAAAACCAACCTCACTTCGCAACTACCGAATTTCGACTAGAAAACCAAAATCAAAAATCAATTTTCAAGAACAAGGAGAATACAAGAGGTCAATTTGGAAATCAAACCTCCAATGGACAACTCAAATTGAAGGTTGACAAGGTAAAATGAAAAACACAGAGAGAAAGCGGCCAAGGGGTGAAGGGGCAAGGACACTGTTATTCGAGGGGGTGGGGGTGAGATTCGGTGCCTACCCCAAAATACCCATGAGATGGTTTTTGGTATTGGGTATTTTGAGCCCACAAAATACCAAAACCAAAAAAAATCCAATTATGATAAAGTGGGCCAAAAGAACATGATTTTGTTATTGAGTATTAAAATTACAAAATACCCAATACAAATACCCCACCAAATAGGCCCACTGCTTTTTTTTTTCTTTTCTTTTCATATATTTATCTATGTCTAATAATAATATATATAGTAAATATTCTTATATGGTCACTATAGGGAGATTTAAATAAATATCACTTTCTAGGAACCTTATTAGGAAAAAGTGAAGGAAAACAAATAATTAGGAATATATCAATTTGAGGAGAAAAAAGTCTTTGGGGAATTTACATATTTACAACTAAGTTTTTGATCTTTTTCCAACATTAGTTAGATCCATGCTCTCACCTTCCTCCTTGTTCGTGCCTTCAAGCTCGTCAAGCTAGAGATCTCTACCTCTCCTCTCACTGATGTAAGCAAACTCCAGTGGGGTTGCCATCGTTGAGACAAGATCCAAATCGGTTAGGATATCGGTGTTTGGGTTCCTCCCCTTCCTTTCTCTTCCTCCTGCCATTGGCCATCAAACGCAACAAAGTCGACTATGATAACATCTCTTCACATGTTGATCTGCCATTATTCCAACCTTTTCCGTCGTTGAATGGCTCAATTTGCTCGACTCTGGCATTATTCCGACCTTTTTCACAAAAAGATTTATATGGCTCTTCATCAAATCTTTATGATAAATTTCATGTTTTAAGCAATGAGATAGCTAGAGAATCATCTGATCATGATGTTGGTTCCAATTTCTTACATGATTCTTCTATTAGACCATCTCCAATGCACATGTTAATAGCAATCTTAAATTTGGTACAAAAAGTAGTAAAATATTATATATACATAACATTTTAGCATTCTTACTCTAATGCAAATTGCTATTTAAAATGCTATAAATTGTAAAAGTCAACAAAATAATTAATACATTAAATGAAATAATGGCATTTTCGTAATTAAAAATGAAGAACATTTATTATAAATGGTATTTTTGTAATTAAAAAGATTTACTATTTATTATTTAATGGCATTTTTGTAATTAAAATGGTGTAATTATTGTTGTGATAAATTTGCAATATACTATACTTGAGTGTAAATTTGCACTCAAGTATAGCATATTGCAAATTTGCCAAAAATTTTAACATTGCATTGGAGAAGCATTTTTTTTCATAATATGCCAAAATATAGAATTAGCACACTTATTTAGCATTGCATTGGAGATGCTCTTAGCACACTCGATATCAATTCATCTTCCTAAGAATTAAAGTACTGTGACCAAATGCAGATACCTTTCTAGCTTTTGTTCCAATTTCATCTTCACATGTCATTGTTATTTGTGACATATGCGACGTTTTTCTACTTTTTGTTATTGAGAATGGAAATTAAGGGGATATCTAGATTAACAATTATGTTTGAGCATAAAGGCATTAAAATTGATATGTGAATCTCAACACTAGAAAAGAACAAAATGTAATGCATATGTCAAATTTTATAATATACGCTAATGTCAAATTAGTATATATAATAAGGAAACATCAGCACTAACGAACATTTTCAATAGAATCTCTAGCTGATGAAGCGATAAAACTATATTTTGAGGGAGACCCATTTTGTCCTTGGAAATGACCTTAAATATGTAAACATATATAGAGCAAAATGAATTTAATTTTTCTGATGAAAGTAAATCCACGCGAGGTTGTTCATGATATACAATCGATACAGATAAAAACAAAATGATGTAAACAATAATGGAGTCTTTTAATGGCAGGCAACATCATGTTCTAGCTCAAGGCTTCTATAGTTTGGGTTCTCTTTTCATCTTCTTGCTTCAAATGTAGCACTGACATACAAAAGCAATTCTTAAATATAAAATCCATTTCTATATGATCTAATCTTGCAGGGCCACACATGAAAACATATTAAGAAGTATTAGGACTAAAATACCTTATGGTTGGTTTTTTGGTTGAAAACCCTATCAATGGTTAATTTTTTATGAAGTGTTTGGTGTTTGAAAACCCAATCGGTTGTTGATTGTTGTTTTTTTAGTGGGTTTTTTTTTTTGTTTAAAAACTCAGTAGTTGGTTTTTCGTGAAGTGGTTGGTTTTTGGTTTAAAAACCCAACCGGTGGTTTTTTTTCTTTCTAGTGAAGTGGTTGTGTTTTGATTTAAAATCCCAACCAATGGTTGGTTTTTTTGTGAAGTAATTGGTTTTTGGTTTGAAAACCTAACCAGTGATTGATTTTGTGGTCGGTAGTTCATTTTTGGTTTGAAATAGAAATTGAAATAGATATTCTCCCACCTACAGTACTTCTTTCACAAAAATGAGCTGCAACATTCTCATTCAAAGAAGAAATATTCTTTTCCTCTATTTCATGGGAACCTGGTTTTAAATTGCAATTCAGAGCGTTATAGGTAGCAATACTTACCATGAATAAAGAACAACAATTATTCCTACTTTTGCTAGTTAAATTTAGACCTTCAATACAACCTAATCTTTCACATAATCTTCTTCTTTCCAATTTTTTTGCCACAAATCAAGCAATTGTTAGGTTTTTTAGGCAATCTTACATGTTTCTGACAGGTTTCTTTTTGCATTCTCCATTCATTCTCTAAGCTTTTCTGCAATAAAGGAATCACAATCAATGCATATACATGAAACTCATACTGGAGAAAAAAATATCTATTGTTCTAAATTCTTAAATGACTATTCCAAAACCCAAAAAAGACTACCATTTTAAAAGGGGGAGAGGGGAACACAGTGATATACAATAGTTGTTAAGATTTTAAATCTATGGTCATAATGTTCTAAAATAGTAGTCGTTTAGGTTTTGAACCATAGTCTTTTATTTTTAAAACGCTAGTCGTTTTTTTTAAAATGGTTGTCATAAGTCATTAAAAATGGTACTTTTTCTTAAAACTGTAGTTAAGTTGGTGTATAAGACTACATTGTTAAGGTTCATTGTAGTGATTATGTTTAATGCACAATGTTTTTAGTATAAAAATGTAGTTAAATGGTTTCAAATGACTTTTTCTTTTTTTTTTTTAATTAAAACAGTAGTTGTTGATATTATTTTACTACTTTTTAAATATAAAGTTGTAGTCATTTAACTTATATTACAAGACTTTTAATAAAAAAATTGAAGTCATTTGAAAGGGCAATAACCTAAGCATTCCATTAATACAATAACCTAGGCATAATAACCCAATATAATAACCTACTACATATAAGAAAATATGCATTCCAATAAGAAAATTCATAACATGTTATATATTCAAATTCTAATATTTCAATACTACATAACCAACTGCTAAAATGAGTTGCATACAATATCATATTCTAACCAACCAATAGTATGCCCAAATTGCATTCCAATACACAACTTGTTCCAATAATACATAAACACCAGTAGACCCAACAATATCCAGCAAAATATTGTATCAGCGAAATAAGCATTTACATGAAGATGAACAAATAGGTATCAGATGAAATATAAGTTAATACAAATGAATTTATGAGATTTAGGCACATGTATAAATGAACCTTCAAACTTCCATTTACAATGGAAAGAAGTTAATCAAGATTCAACATGTCAAATCTCACACAATGAGAGCTCATGCTCTAAAGACCCACACAAGGTTCGTGATAGATAGGAATACAAATACATATATACAATATTATTGATGTGAATACATTTTTTATTGACTATTGCAAGCACTTGCACGTCATTTCATAGTTATCCAAACTTTAGAATTCCCATCAATATAGACAAAGGAAACAAAATTACCTCCAAAATCATCTATGGAGAAAAAAACGAAATTCAGCATTAACAGCTCAAAACTAGAAAAGCATAGACAAAGTCATGTTATAATCACATACTAATTGTTTCAAATAAACCAACACAAAATTGCCACTTTTTTTTTTCTTATTCTCTTGGCACAAGAAACAACCATAAAGGAAGACATACATGATGAATTATGTGACTTCCTATGAGTAACATGAAATAATTGTAAGGGGAAAAAGCATAATCATTGGTATATGGCAATTCATTGATCTCCATTAATGTTTTTGATAGTATACATGTCTCCCTCTTTGATATGTATTGCAGTACAACATGTACCTAATTTTTCAATAATAAAGGAAAAAACTTTTGTCCATTGCAAAATAAAAAGCTGACAATAAAGTAAAATTACTATAGTTTAGCATCAAAGCAAGCAAATCTAGGTTATCATTATGCTATAAGGAAATATAACAATAACAACTAATGGATCAATGTTAACTTACAAGAAACTTGCTTCCTCTACTTTTCACATTTCTTTATTTCATTAATAAATGGAAGCAATGCGTAGAAGGTAATATATGACTTAAATATATTTCACAAAATTGACCAATCCAAGTAGATACTATTTGGGAAATCTTAGCTAGATATTGACTTTTGGGAGATAGAAATTGAAGAAGATTGGAACTGAAACTCTACTTTCTTGGCTAAGAGAAGTAGGAGAAGTACTTGTATATATAATCAATCAAACAAACTTCCAATCTTCTAGAAATTATAGTTGGCATAACAAACTAAATACAAACTAATTAGAAGCTGTTATAATAGTCTATAACAAACTCTCTAACAAATACAACTTAACTCAATATGACATGGCAACACCATCTAGAAGGGTTTTCTTTTGCTTATCATCCCCCCTCAAGTGAAAGGGTTAAGGAACAATGCATAGATGAGACTTGAGTGACAAGAAACTTGAACTTGTAAGGTGTTTAGTTAAGAGATCAACTGGTTACTCTTCACTTGGGACAAACTACAACTGGACTTTGCCTCGAACGACTTGATATCTGATAAAATAAAGATCAATCTCTATGTGCTTGGTCCTTGCATGAAAAATAGGATTCTTAGCCATATTATAGGCACTGACATTGTCATACCAAAGTAAAGGGGTTTGAGAAATTAAAACACACAACTTTTGTAACAAGGCTTATATCCATACAATTTCAGCAGTATTCAAAGCCAATCCTCTATACTCTGATTTGGCACTACTTCTTGAAACTACCCTTTGTTTGTCAGCAAACCAAGACACCAAATTAGTCCCTAGATAAATCAAATAACCACTTGAACTTTTTCTGTCATCTAGTTGAGCTCCGCAATCTGCATTTGTAAAACCTTCAATTGTAAGATTGGTCGAAGGATTTAACAAGAGACCATCATGCATTGTCTCTCCAAGGTATCTGAGAATCCTCTTGATTGAAAGCTGGTGGGCTTTAGTTGGTTGTTGCATAAATTGACAAGCCTTATTGACAACAAAGGCAATGTCAAGACGAGTTATTGTGACGTACTACAAAGCCTCTACCACACTTCTATACATGGTTACATCCTCCATAAGGTCACCATCAAACTTAGACAAACTCTTTCCAATAGCAGGTGTCATAGCTGGCTTGCTATAAAACATCTCAGTCTTGTGTAAGAAATCTAAGATATATTTTGTTTGACTCAAATGCGTACACCCCTCATCATAAGAAACTTCTATCCCAAGAAAATAAGAAAGTTGGTCTAAGTCTTGTAAGGCAAGCATTGAGTTGAGCTTGGCAATTAGACTATAAACGATAGAGGAGGAACTCCCAGTCACTATAATGTCATCTACATAGACAAGAACAACTAAAGTAGAAGACTTATCAAAGTGAAGAGATATAGAGCCATCAGTTCTTGATGAAATAAATCCCCATTGTAGAAGAGCAGAACTTAATCTTGTAAACCAAGCCCTTGGTGCTTATTTCAAACCATACAATGCTTTCTTTAGTCTACACACCTTGTTTGGAAACTGAGAATTTGAGAATCTAGGAGGTTGAGCCATGAATACCTGCTCTTCTAACTCTCTATTAAAAAAGATTTTGTAAACATCAAATTGTCTTATTAGCACTTAGAACTGAGAGCAATAGTGAGAACTATATGAATGGTGGCAAATTTAACAACTGGACTAAAGGTTTCAAAATAGTCCAACCCATGTGTTTGAGTATACCCTTTAGCTACAAGTCTAGCTTTATACCTCTCTATGCTTCCATCTAGTTTATACTTCAGTTTGTACACCCATTTACATCATATCACATTGACATCTAGTGGTTAATCAACGAGGTCCCAAGTTTTGTTTCTATGAAGAGAAGCTAACTCAATCTGCATAGACTGTGTCCAGTTTGGATCCTTAAGAGCTTGCTTAAAACTTGATGGTTCTGAGGTTTTAAAGGCTATCAGGTTAAAAATCTGCTTTTTCTTTGTTATACCACGCATAGCCCTAGTTTTCATTCGTTATGTTGGTGCTTTAAGGATCTGGGATTTGATCAGGCAAATGATGGGATACAGAAGGCTCAGCAAGAGTTTTCATATGAGGAGAAGATTCCATACGAACAAAGTTATCACTTGTGGATGGTGAATTGGAATATGATGGAGGATTGATATTCGAATCAGATATACTATATTGACTAGTGTGAGATGGAGGAGTAATTATGGTAGGAGTAAAATTTTCTACTTCAGTGTTTTCAAATGATGAAGATGGTTTAGACTGAGCAAGAGGAAAAAATTATTCATCAAATACAACATGTGGGTGATATATACTCTTCCAGATAAATAGTTAAGACATAGAAATCCTTTGTGATTAGGACTATATCCAAGAAACAAACACCTACTAGACCTGTATTACAGCTTATAATTGTTATATGGTCGAATGAAGGGTAACACAAGCAACCAAACACACAAAATGACTTGTAATCTAGATGATTTTTAAAAAGAAGTGAGTAAAGAGAGTAAAACTTTAGAACTTTGTTGGGAATTCTGTTGATAAGAAACACTAAAGTTTGAAAGGCATATTGTTAGTACTTCATTGGTAGAGAGGCATGAGCTAACAAAGCTAATGCAGTTTCAAACGACATGTCTGTATTTTCTTTCCACTCTAACATTTTGAGATGAAGTGTAAGGACGAGAAAATCTATGCACAATACCAACAGCCTTAAGAAAGGGTAGAAAAGAATGAATCTCTCCTCCATTATTAGATTGGAGACATTTAATTCTAGCATCAAACTTATTCTCAACTTGAATTTTAAACTACTTAAAAATAGGAATAGCCTGATCCTTAGTTTGCAAAGGGTAAAACCATGTATATATGGAATAGACATCTACAAAGAGAATAAAATACTTTGCACCAAATGTAGACTTAACAGAAGTAAGACCCCAAATATCAGTATATATAAGATCCAATGGTTTAGAAGCATGAAAAGAAAAAATTTGTAAGGGTAATCTATAACTTTTAGCCAATTGACAAGAAGAGCAAACAATAGTCTTATTTTTCCTAGAAAAAACATTACAAATGTTCATGATCCTGGTTACAATATTAGATGCAGCATGGCCTTATCTACAATGCCACAGCTCAACATTATTGTCAAAGAAATTAGAACTAATCACAAGAGTAATAGAATTATCACTAACACCAACAAAAGCCCTCTTCGTGCTCCATACAAGAAACCTATAAAGACCATTCTCAAGTTTTCCTTGAGCAAGAACCTTCTTCATATACCAATCCTTCACAAAGAAAGAATGAGAATGAAATTCAATCAAGGTAGTATTATCTGAGCAAAACTTAGCTACACTAATCAGATTAGCTGAGATTAAGGGAACATGAAAAACCTTCTTTAACTGGAAAGAATGAGAATTAGAAACCAAGTCTTTTGAGCCAAAATTGGAGATGGAAAGTTTCTTACCATTACCAATTCTGACTCTATCAGCTCCAGTATAGGGTGTAGTATTGCTTACATTCCTTGCGTTCTGAGTAAGATGATGGCTTGCTCTTGAGTCAAGATACCAACTCTCATCTGCAATGTTGTTAGATGAAGCAACCATAGCAGGCATAGTTGTTTGATTACCAGTATTTTGAGGAGTAGCATTATTCTGACCCCCTTGAAACAAAATATCAAAGCAATGACAACAAACCTTAACAATATGGCCAAATTTACCACAAGGTTTATCATTTGGACTGGAACTTCCTCTTCCACCTTTACCATTTCTACCTCCATGACTACGACCTCTATTGCAGTAGTTATAACTACTATTGCCATGAGTGGATCCTTGTCCATGAACACCATTAAACTTTCATCCACCACCTCTATTATTAGAGGAATAAGCAAAATTGGCAGACATTGATGATGTATTCTCAATTGAGCTTTGTTGCTCAAGACGATGTTCGAATGAAAAAAGCATGCTATGAATAGCTTCAAGAGAGATTCTATCATCTATAATGTTGATAGAAGTAACAACTGCATTATAATCAGCACCAAGTCCTCTAAGAAGATTCATAACCCGATCTTGTTCAGATATAATCTCTCCAATAGCTACTAAATTATTTGTAGCTCCTTTGATCTTCATGATGTAGTCTATCATAGACATAGATCCTTTCTTTGTTGATTGTAATTCAAGTTGAAGTTGCATTATTTTGGCTCTTAAAGAAGACGAGAAAATTTTCTCCAAAGCAATCCAAGAAGATTGAGAAGAAGTATGGCCTATAATCTGTGCCATAATACCTGGTGTAAGATATGAATAGATCTAACTAAGAATAGTACGATCCTACCTTTTCCAAGCAAAAAAAGTAGGATTGAACACTCCAGGACTTAATTCCTTCTCTGGATAAACAGAGGTTCCATCTATGAAGTCTTCAAAACCATTGGGAAAAATCACATTGTCAATCAGAGAATGCCATAGAATGTAGTTCAATCAATTGAGTTTCACATGCAAAGTGTGATTGAGCATCTGAAATGTAGGAGTAGACACCATTGTTGAACTTTGTCTAGATTCAATCAAACCAGAAGAAGAAGATGATTGAGACGAAGTATAAGTCATGATTGGATGGAAGGAAAGAGCGAGAAAGAGAAGAAAGAAATCGAAACGCTCTGATACTAAGATAGAAATTCAAGAAGATGGAAACTGAAACTCTGCTCTCTTAATTAAGAGAAGCAAGAGAAGTACTTTGTATATATAATCAATCAAACGAACTTCCAATCTTCTAGAGATTACAGCGGGAATAACAAACTAATTAGAAGCTGTTATAACAGTCTATAACAAACTCTCTAACAAATACAAGTTGACTCTGATGTGGCAACACCATCTAGAAGAGTTTGCTGACTTTGCGTAGGCTTATCGTTGGGAAATCATTGTTGTGACCCCAAGACAACAAGCAAATCAAGTTCAAAGGAAAATCTTAATTGCTCATGTGAATTTGGTAAGTTTTAAATGGTTTCCATTTTGTTGAAGAAAAAAGAAAAGAAAAGAAGAAAAAAGTCGCCATGAATTTTCATTAACGCATAAATAATAGGACAAAAACATATCAAAACTTCAAAGTAGATCACATTTACATCGACATGAAAATAAGCTTCATTTTTATCATTCAATTATTTTTCCACAACACGAACAACTTGGATATTTGTACAACTCTTAGATGGAATAGTAGAAAACATATTTTAAAGCAGATGCCTACTAAGTTTACCAAATCAAGGAGCCTATGTAAACTTCAAATTTGGGTTACAATCAGCCAACGACCACAAGTCATGATATATTGTATTAAAATCATCTACTCGTTAAAGAAGTCTTTTATAGCAAAGAGCAATAAGATTAGTATTAAGTAAAATCAGAAAGTAAAAACAAACTATATGCTTTCACCATGGATCGATATCACTTCCATTTGCTCTGAGTATATTTTCTCTTAGTTCCAAACCCGTGTATAGAAATAACAGCCACACTTGAGAAAACAATACACTAAATTTTAATTCAAGAAAGAATCCCACATATAATAGAAAATTAGCAATATTGGCACAATTCTTAAGTCAAAAAAAAAAAAAAAAAACCAGTATCTACCTAGTGCAACTGAACAAGATATTACCTAAGATTTGGAAATCTTTTCTGGTCAATCTTAAAATGGGCAAAGAAACTTAGAGTGATTTTCTTGGCTATCCTATCGAGCTATCACCAATAACATAAGTGAGCAGTCACCAATCCATATACAACAGAAACAAGAAAGTTATTGAATTAAACGAGACAATTTAAAAAGAAAAAAAAAACATTGACTTAAAAACAAAATTGGACACGAGAATGAAGAGATAATATAAATAAAATAAGTATAAATATATAATTGCAGAGTAGTGGATAGTATTAGAAGAACACTTGAATAGAGAAAAATCAAAAGAAAGAAGAAAGGAACTTGTAATTTCTTTTTGATCAAAAACTAATTTGTACAAAGCAAGACCTTCTATATATATACAATCAGTCATAAGCAAAACTTTATCAGAAAAGGCAACCGACTAGACTAACAGCTGGCAACAAATTATAAGCCAACCTGTCACTAATAACTCCCTACAAATCAGTACTAAACTAAACTGACTTGGATGAAGAGCCTTTGTCAACAAGTCTGCAAGTTGATGCTGAGTAAAAACAAACATGGTTTTGCGAATTCTTGCTTGAAGCTTTTCCCTAAAAAGGTTTAGTTCTCTCGTGAAAAACTGGGTTAGCTGCTAACAGAGCTGGATTTGTGTGTTCTATACCAAAATCTTTAGGCAAGGAAAAAATCCAAACTATCTCACAAGTAGCATTCAGCTTCAGTAGATGAAGTAAATATACTTGGTTGTTTCTTAGATCTCCATGAAACCAAAGAATCACCTATGAACACACAAAAACCTTTAATAGATCTTTTAGAATTTGTGTATCTTCCCCAGTCTGAATTAGTGAAGCATTTAATCAGATAAAGCAACTTCCCTATAAGCCTCTTGTACACAATGGCATCTTCAATCAAATCCCCATCTTTATGATGGAGTTTGATATTTGCTTCCATATGTGTGCTAACAACTTTGCAACCTAAGTATCCAAAATCTGATAACAACTGTAAAACATATTGCCTTTAAGAGATACAAATCCCCTTTTTTGATCTAGCAATTTCAAGTCCTAAAAAGAACTTCAAATCTCCATGGTCTTTTAGTTTAAAACGCCTATTCACGGACACTTCTTCTTAATAGTAGCCTTATCATTACTAGCAATGATAATATCACCCACATAAACGAAAATGGTAGTAAAAACATTTCCCTCTATTTTAACAAAGAGAGAATGGTCAGAGACTGAGTGTTTGTACCCTTCTTCAACCAAATCTTTCCTATTTCAAACCATACAACAACTTGTGCAAATGACACACAACATTTCTAGGTAAATGCTCCCACTCGCTGTGATATCCAAGATGAAAATCCATATAAACTTCCTCCTCAAGATCACCATATAAAAAGGCATTATTCACATCTAATTGGGACAAGAACCAGCCTTTAAAAACAGCCAAAGCAAGAAGAAGCTTGACTTTAACAAGCTTAGCAACTAGAGAAAACATGTCAGTGAAATCAATTCCTTCCCTTTGAGTATATCCTTTGGCAACCAATCTTGCCTTATATCTTTCCACAATACCATATGCTTTGTGTTTAACTTTATATATCCACTTACGTCCTATTGCACTCTTTCCAGTAGGTAGTCTAACAACATACCAAGTATGATTGTCTATAAGAACCTTCAACTCAACTTGCATATCCTCTCTCCATTCAGGTACAAGAACAACTTTAGAGTAATGAGAGGGTTCTTCAACTGAAGAAATAGACAAAACCAAAGTTTTATATTGAGAAGAAAACCTATCATAGTTCAAAAAACATTGAATAGGGTGAGCAGTGGAACAAGTAGCAAAAAATGAATCAGTTATCAAGGAACAATTATAATCTCGCATATAAGAAGGAGCTTTGGCACTCCGTTTTGGTCTAGCAGAAAAATTCTTTGAATTAGAAGAGGAATTGGAAGTAGAATCATTATGCTCAATAGCATCTATAATAGGTCTAGGCAACACATTATCATTGAAGATATCCAAACTGGTTGATTCATTGTTGGATGAAACATTGCCCTTTTGAAAAGGGAATATACTCTCTTGAAAAACAATATGCCTGGAAACATATACTACCTTTGAATCAATATCAAGGAGCTTATATCCCTTATACCCAACTGGATATCCAATAAAAATAGCAGCTCTAGATGTAGGTGAAAATTTGTCCCTTGTAACTTGTAGAGTAGAAGCATAGCAAAAACATCTAAACACTTTTAAATGATCATACATAGGAGTCATAGCATGAAGTTGCTCAAAAGGAGACTTGTTTGAAATATTAAAAGCAGGAGTCCTATTAATCAGGTACATAACAGTCAAAACACAGTCTGCCCAATAGCAAATAGGAAAACTAGATTGAAAGAAAAGAGCTCTAGCAATATTTAAGATATGCTGATGTTTCCTCTCAACTAACAAATTCTATTGTTGTGTTTCCGCACAAGAAAAATAATGCACAACACCAAGAGAAAATAAAAAAATCTACAAACCTCAACTCTGGTGCATTGTCAACTCTGGTGCATTGTCAAATATGAAGCCTTTAATCTTCTTCCCAAATTGAGTCTTCACCATGGAAAAGCAAGATGGGATGATCTTACTAACTTCAACCTTGTTTTAGTAAATAAATCCATGTAGCACGAGTATAGTCATCCACAATAGTAACAAAAAATCTATAGCCTTCGTTAGTTTGAATATGAAAAGAGTCCCAAACATCACAATGTATAAGATCAAAGGCAGAATCATATCTATTATTATGTGAAACAAAAGGCAAATGTTTCTGCTTAGCAAGAGGGCAGATATTACATGTTAAATCTCTATCAACTATATCAGAAACTCCAAAAAAAAAAAAAGGTTTAAGAGCACGCAACTAATGAAAACAGGGGTGGCCAAGTATATTGTGCCACAAAAATTATGAAATGAAATATCATGCTTACGAGTAGCAGTAATAACAAAAAAATGCTTTTCAAAACTGTCTAACATCCGAAAGTAGAGATTGCCTCTCCTTTTACCCATCCCAATCACCTTGTCCTATGACTGGCCTTGAATAGTACAAGAATCATGTGTAAACATAATATAATAAGGCATATCTCTTGTGAAAGAACTGACTGACAGAAGATTGAACTTAAAAACGGCACATAAAGAACATTGGTGAGATGAACATGATATGAGAGAATAACCGTTATTGTTCTAACAATGGGCACATAAAATCCATTTGGCAAAGTCACCTTAGCATTGTCAACATGTGTAGATTGCTTAAACATAGATAAACCACAACATACATGGTGAGTAGCACCAGTATCTATGATCCATGCAAAGATAGGAACATAAGAATTTATACCAGAAAAGTTTGAGACTGAAGCCCAACTTTGTGCCACATCACCAGTAGAAGAACTCCCTGTGCTAAGTTTGGTGGTTAACATTTGGATAATCTACTGACAGTGAGCACTAGTAAGATCTATAAAGTTAATAAATTCCTTAGAACTGTTTTATTCATTAAATTCTGTCTGATTAGCAGTAGATGTTGAATTAGAATAATTATTCTTCATTTTCCAACTAGGAGGATATCTACTCAGCTTGTAACATTTGTCCTTAATGTGGCCAGCAATACCACAATGATGACATATAGGCTTATCTTTCTTATACCTATTGAAATTAGCAGAAGAACTAGGACCTGAACTAGAAGAGTTAGATCCAAAACCCATAGGTTTAGCAGGAGAAACAACATGATTTGAACCTATATTCCTTTGCCTCTCTTCTTGAACAACTAGAGAGAAAACCTTGCTAATAGGTGGCAAAGGGTCCATCATCAAGACTTGAGCATGAGTTTGAGTAAAAGACACATTTAAGCCAATCAAAAATTGCATAACACATTCTCTTTGTTGGTAATTTTCCATATCCTCAATCCACCACAATGACATAAAGGAACAGGTTGAAATTCACGTAACTCATCCCAAAGAATCTTCAATTAGTATAATAAGCACTAACATCTAAAGATCCTGAGATAAACTTGATAATTACTTTTTAATCTGGAAAATTCTAGGACCATTACCTTTACTGAATCTATCATATAAATCTCTCTATATTTTAGAAGTAGAATCAAGGTATAGCAAGCTATCAGCAATATCTCTAGCAACATCTCTAGTAACATCATTTATGATCCAAGATGATATCATACTATTACATCTACTCTAAGAATTAAAAAGCAATTCTGTAGACAAAGGACAAGGAATAGTACCATCAACAAATCCTAATTTATTTTTCACAGTTAGAGCCATCAACATAGCTCTACGCCAAGTGTGATAATTTGCACTAGTAAGAGGATGCAAAACCAAGATTAGACCGAGATGATCACCATTAGGTAAGAAGAATGAACTGCTCGAATCATCAGTACCAACAATTTCACCATTGTTCTGGTTTCCCCTTCCACCATTGTTGGATCCGAAATCCCTCACCATTGAAGAAGAAGATAAAAGCTTATGAACAAGCTAGAGAGATTGAACATGATCAAAGCAATCCAAGAAGAAAAATAGAGATAAAAAATACGGGAACAAGCTTGATCGATCAAGCTATCAAATTGAAAGAATGAAAGATTACTCTGATACCATATTAGAAAAATACTCGAACAGAGAAAAACCAGAGGAAAGAAGAAAGGAACTTGTAATTTCTTATTGATCAAAAACTAATTTGTACAAAGCAAGACTTTCCATATATATACAATTAGTTATAAGCAAAGCTTTATCAAAAAAGGTAACCGACTAGATTAATAACTGGCAACAACTAATAAGCCAACATGTCACTAACAACTCCTACAAATCAGCACTAAACTAAACAACCATTAAACAGCTTGCTAACTAATAGATACTGTGAGGTACTCCACTAGGGAAATTAAGTTGGATTTATTCAAAATTTCTAACTCTATGAGTTTATTGAGAAATGAGTACGGCTCTCTACAACCTGCATAATAAAAACATTCATAATAGAAAAATTGCCTCTCATTTTAATTGAGTTCCTCAAAATTTCAACAATCTAATCTAATTTGTGAAATTTTTATAGCAATAAACATCAAACAATACAAATGAAAAACTAAAAACATTGATTCTAAATCCGAAAAAAATAGCTAGAATAACAATTGTAAGCTAAAATGCCTAAACTAACATAAGAGTTCAAAACCCAATTAACAACAATAGGAAATTAACATATCAACACTAAGAATTTGAGATCGATTCTCACTTGCAGATGTACTTCTTTTTTCTTTTTGCAAGTTTGGATAATCCAAAAGCATGCTATGGTAATATTAGTAAATGGACATTAGCTAATTGCTTAAGAAGAAAATAAGAAAAAACTGTATCCCCACCATAAGAACACCAAGCAATATTCCCAGGAAAAAAAAATTATCATTTTCAGTTACACTCTTAATTGCAACAATTGAAACTCTAGGGTTATACTCAATTACTCTATCCACCAAAAGAAATGGAAACCTAAACCACAAAAAACCCACAACGAATCAAACTTCAAAATTAGCATTACAACGCACGAACAAAAATAATCACATAAAAAAACTGACAATTTGATTGAAAATACTCACTGGTGGGGAAATTTTTCCCTAATTTGATTAATATCCATAACAGTAGGAAATGCTGGGTATTCTGCGAAAATTATGAATTTAATCTTTTTAGCCAAATGAAGAAATTGGAAACAAAGATTTATGAGAAATATTACACTTTTCCATGGGAATGTCTTCGCCTGTACTATCTGCTACATTTAGAGAAAAGTTGATGCGAGGTTGGATTTTTGAGTTGATTTCAGAGTGAGGAAACAAGATCTTGGGAGAGAGGCGAAGGTTGGAGAATCAAAGAGGGTTCTAGGTCAGCTTAGGGATTGAGCAGAGGTGAGGGAAAAGAGGGAATTGGAGGCGGCTACCATTGTTCAAAAGGAAAACGAGCTGACTCTGTGTGTGTGTGGGGAGGGGGGGGGGGAGGCTTATGGAGTTAGCGAGAGAGAATTGATTCAATTCAACTTGTTGAGAATTGGTTAGGGTTTGTCGAATAGAACTTCTAATGTGCCTGACTGGAAGCGCCGCAACTACGTTTTTAGAGATAGGGCTGCCAATTCGTTGCCCCAGAGAGAAATTGGGAGTGAGAATGAGAGGGAATAAGAGAGCGACTAGAGAGTAAGGATCAAAACTGAGGAAGAAAACTTAGGAAATTCTAAGTAGTTGTTTATTTAGGGCCTTTAATATTTTGTTTTTGTTTTGTTAAATGATTTAATTTTTATGTACTATTTTAATAAAGCGGTAGTTAAATGCCCTTCAAAAGAAAGCAAGAATTTTCTTGCTAAATTCTATTTGGTCTTTTGCTATTTTCATTAATATTTTTTAATTCATTAAACCTTTAACTAACTTTTTAAAGTAACAAAACAGTAGTGAAATAGCTTAAAAAGGCGGGAATTTTAACACCAAAATTTGTTGGTGTTTAACTACAGTTTTATAAAATTGTAGTATTCAATTTTAATATCTAACTTTATGACAACAAGTTTAACTAAAAATGTATTATATAACCCTATCACTACCGTTTTAAAATAGTAGTTGAAAATTATTTAAGTTTACCATTTCAGAAAAATTATAGTGTTTTACTTTCGATGAACAGTAACTAGTTTTGGTGTAGTGAATATTTTGTCTAATTCCCCAATTTGTCTCTGTACCAAACAAAAACAAAACAAAATAATGGCTTTTAACTTAGTTAATTATTCTAACAATCATAAAATTAGGATTTCATTTCCAAATTTTGCTATATCAAGTAAAGGGAATCAATAATAGCACACATTTCCAAAGACTAACATGATCTAAAACGCCACTTTATCAATCAACTAAGCCCAACTCATTACAAATCATTCAAATAAAGAAAATGAAAAATCTAACAACAAGAACCAACAAAATTTCATCCAAACACAATCAAAAAGCTCAAAATAAACACAAAAGCTTCCCTTCTCATTTATGTTATATTATGTCCAAATAAACCCAAAATCTTCCCCTATAAAAGTATTAATGTGGTAGAGATATCTATTCTCTTTTTCCCTTTTCTCCTAAGCAAAAGTTTTCGTAATTGTTCTATAAACTAACCAACTAACACTACATTCAGAGTTTGTTGCCATGTTAAGTTCAAGATATGCAAACTCAAGAAGTCTTAGTTTGTAACAACTACACCAAAAAACCTTTTAGGAAGCGGAACAAGGTTGTGGTTCTACTGAAAAGGAGTATAATTGATTTA
>WUAT03013176.1:0-14473 GCA_010015005.3 Ulmus americana
ATAATATCTCGTAATCTCTCAAATTCTTGAAAAATCTAAATATATTTACTTTGGAAATTTTCAAATTTAAGCAAAAAAATATTTTGAAAGGATTTCTCGATATATTTTAATTTATTTTTATAAAATAAAGTATAATTTGAAATGGTTTGATGCAAAATTCATCAAAGAAAAATTTGGAAAAAAGAGTAACTTAATTATAGTTTGTGTGGCAAACTATCAAATGGGTAAAGTGTCAGTTCGTCAAAAAAATAGGGGAAAAAGTAACTTCAATAAAGTTTGAGTGGAAAATTTTCCAATTAATAAGAGTTTGAGGGATTTAATATCGAAAAATAAAATTTAGCAGACAATGTGACAATTCTCATATAGTTTAAAGGGCATTTATGCAAATTACTTTAAAATATAACAGTGGTCAATAGTAATATTTGGTCAGATTGACTAAATTGGTAATAAAAGAAAAATTAAAAATTGAAGTAATCCATCACCAAGTAGCAACAATAATATTAAGACTTCTAGACGATAAATGTGACCACAAAGTCCATTTAAAAAAACAATCTCAAACATTTTATTTCATTGAAAAAGGAATATCAAAATTTTTTCAAATAATAAAGTTGTTAGTTTTGAATATTTGGAGGCTTTTTCTTGCCTCTGTTGTAAGCAAGGGTGCATGCTAGTGGCGCACATATTACGTAATAAAATAACCATGCAACCCGACAATGGTCTTCGAACGTCTTAATCATCAGTTATTAAAAAAAGCTAAAAAGTAAACAAGATGTTGATTCATGAAAAGAGATTAACCCGCCTAAACATATATGTCAAACTCGGTTCCCACAAACAACAGAAAATACAGGAAAAATAAAGCCAAAGGGACCACAACTTAAGGCTCAAACTTAGACTCAAGTCTTGTTGGCCAGCTACCTAATTTTGCTTCAATAATTCAAAAAATGAGTCACAGTACTTTGCCCTTTCAAGATGAACAAACAGTAGGATGATGTCAACCTTTTACTTAGATACCGTTACAGGGATCATGTTTCATGTACAGCAGTTTCCCAAATTCATATTAAATAAATAGGCTTAGCTTTCATAGCATCTATAATCACCTAAACCCTCATCTAAAGGGCTAACCCCAATAAGATATTAGTTTTCTTCTGTTTTTTACTCTTTTGTGTATTTAAAACTCCCTCGCATAAATTTTAATCAAAATCCTCATTGCCGTTAATACGAGGAAAGATTCTGTATACATACTCTTCTAATTCTATAATGTTTTGTTTGACTTTAAATTTTGGAGTGGTTCATCTAGTTATCTAAATTTTGATAAAATTACAATCTAATATCTTGAATTTTTTTTTTAATATGAAATGACAAAATTATCTTAAATTTTTAAATAAAAAGTATTTTGTAAATAAAAATTATTTAAATAATAATAAAGAAATCTTTAAAACTGAAAAAATATTAAAACTAAAACTTAAAAAAACAAAATCAAAGAGGAATTGATTACTCTCTTCAAATCCCTTCAAATTTTGAAAAATATATTTAGATTTTTTTCAAAATTTTAAAAAATTTCTCGATATATTTTAATTTATAATATATACTCAAGTTTCATATGTTATTATGTGAAATTTTATTACTGTTGACTAAAATTGATATTTTAGAATATGATTGGTGCCAACCGTCACAATTGTGTATATCAAGGAAATTTTTGTGCTATTTCAACTCACATTTTAATATATTAAAAGCTGATGATCAATATATTAAAAGAGCATTCCATACTGCTATCTCTGTCTTGAGTAAACTAGTGAGCAAGATTAAAAAGAAGCTGATGGAAACACAAGTAATGCAAGAATTGTCTAATAATAGATAGCTTAACCCACAAAATACTTACCCTTCACATTTTAATTTTAATATGATTCTAAATCATATAACTTTTTAATTTATCAAGTGCAACCAAACAACTATTAAGTTATTTTACTATTAAGATACTAATTTTACATATTTAACCAACAATTATTCAACTATTGCAAAATTCATTCAATTTTATTTAAATACAATGTCAAATAACTATTCTGCAAACAAATATTTAAATATTAACTCTTAAAATACTCTATTTAAATATCAAATACAAAATATTATATCAAACACACCCCAATTTTTTTTTAACTATATTTTAAATAGTTTTTATTTTACAAAACATTTTAATTAAAAAAGTAAATGGTAAAACTGGGATTTTAGAAAAAGTCACATAGTTCAAGGTATCTAGAAGTAATTTTGTCAAAATGATGAATCATTCCAAAACTTAGTACCCAAATGAATATTCATGTAAGTAGAGGATAGCTGTGCTGAATTTTCCCAACTATGAATAATTATATAGATATAGTTCTTTTTTCATAAAAATGTGTATCGAGTATGCCAACAATAGTTGAATGGTAAGCTAATTTTACTGGACAATTGTGTTTATAGTCTCCTATCTCCATGTGGGCTCGAGGAAAGTAACGTGTATGGGATATAGTGCTGCCTACCATTTTTTCTTCGGTCTCTGTCTTGGAAAAATTTCCTGTTTATGCAAGATCTATACTTGATCTTTGTTTTTATCCATTTTCAAGATTATTTCCATTTGCAAAAACACAAACAAGTGTCATTGTCACCTCTGATTAATTACGATACCAGACAAAATTTCAGTCGAATCAACCAATTAAGGCCAGGCAATTGTTAACATATAGCTCGTGAAATAAAAATGTGGGGCGTTCTATAATGGCTAAAACAATGCGGTGTGGGGGCACTTTCGCAGAAAGAAAAAGGTTACAAGGACATGTGACCATCCGGGGAAGACTCCATAGAAAATTATTGATTGGCTTTTTGTGAGTTTACTGTATGCCTCCTTGTTAGTGGTTAAGAAGATTATCAAAGATAGAGGCATTCTGTTATTATGGTAAGCAAAAGAAGAAAGCTTAAAGAAAATAATCACCGTTAGTTTCTCGGTTAATCACATGTCGTTTATCTTCTTTTTCTGCTCTTTCTTGTTATGCACTTGTTTTTTCTACAGCTCGGCAAAAGATGCCATAACATTGAACAGTTTGATTCGTGATGAGACAAGGGAAACTTTGGTTTCAGCAGGGGAGGTTTTTGAGTTGGGATTCTTTACTCCTAATGGAAGCTCTGATGGTAGAAGATATGTTGGAATATGGTACTACAAATCCAATCCACAGACAGTTGTGTGGGTTGCAAACAGAGATCGCCCTCTTTCGGATAGTACTGGTGGAGTTTTGGCTGTTTCTGATGATGGCAACCTCAAGGTATTGGACAAAAGTGGCAACACTTGCTGGTCTACAAACATTCAAAGTTTGTCGAAGATGAACAGGACAGCGAAGCTTCTGGATTCTGGGAATTTGGTTGTGAGCAATGAAGGCCCTGAAGATCACTCGAGGAGAATTCTCTGGCAGAGTTTCAAAAATCCCACCGACACTTTTCTTCCAGGCATGATTTTGGATGAAAATCTTGTGCTGACTTCATGGAAAAGTTATGATGATCCTGCACCGGGTAACTTCACATTTCAGCAAGATCAAGAGAAGACGAACCAAGTCATCATATTGAAAAGATCGGTCAAGTACTGGAACAGTGGTGTTTCAGGTAGATTCATTAGTCTCAATGAGATGCCCCCTGCAATACTCTACTTGCTATCGAATTTCACTTCCACCATTGTTCGTAACAACTCGGTTCCACATCTCACAGCATCATTATACAGTCATACGAGGTTGGTTATGAGTATTTCAGGCCAAATTCAGTATCTGTTGTGGGATACTCAGAAGGTTTGGTCCCCGATTTGGGCAGAGCCGCGAGATAAATGCAGTGTTTACAATGCTTGTGGAAATTTTGGGAGCTGCAATAGTAAGAATGACTTGGTCTGCAAGTGCTTGCCGGGTTTCAAGCCAACCTCGCCAGAAGATTGGAATAGTGGAGATTACTCTGGTGGATGTACAAGAAAGACAACCACATGTCGCAACAGTGCCAAGAGTGACTCATTCTTGAATCTAAAGATGATGAAAGTTGGAAATCCAGATTCTCAGTTCAATGCCAAGAATGAAATGGAATGCAAAATTGAGTGCCTCAACAACTGCCAGTGCCAGGCTTACTTGTATGAAGAAGCTGATGCAACGCAGCCCAATGGGGCTGGTGGTGATGCTTGTTGGATATGGTCGGAGGAGCTCAACAATCTTCAGGAGGAGTATGGCACTGGTCGGAACCTCCATGTCCGTGTAGCAGTTTCAGATATAGGTAACACCCTTTCATACTAAAGTTGTAATGTATTTTTTAGCCTATTTATTATAAAGGGAAACCTTCTTTTTTTTTTCTTTTCTGAATTTTAAGATACTCTGTCTAGCAGAATCAACGAGGGGTTGTGAAACTTGTGGCACAAACGTCATCCCTTATCCCCTGAGCACTGGACTAAAATGCGGTGACCCCTTGTACAACAGTTTTCACTGCAACATCACATCTGGGCAGGTTAGCTTCGAAACACCTAGCGGCACCTACAGAGTCACAAGCATCAGCCCAGATACACGAACCTTTTTTATCCAAACAGAAGATGCAGACAATTGTAAAAATAGTTCTAGTGGCAAACTTCCGCAGCTAAATCAGTCACTGCCATTTCATGTGATGAGCAGGTGCAATGCCAACTTGACCAATTTAAGTTCTCAATTCATATCTAAAGGTAGAAAGGAAGTAGAAATTGCTTGGGAATCCCCATCAGAACCAACTTGTTCTTCTCCTGCTGGCTGCCAGGACTGGCCAAATTCAAGTTGCATTGCAACTCAAGATGGGAGGAAAAGATGCCTCTGCAATAAAAAATTTCATTGGGATGGCTTGAGCTTGAAATGTAGTCTAGGTAAGTTGCTAAATATCTTAGTTGGAATTTGACACGAAAGGTCTTTTTAAGTTTCTTTGAGGAACTAATTTGATCAGACTACAGAAACAATAAATATGAAGAATTTTTCGAGTACCTGTGTACATTCACACACAAATGTATATATACATATATATATATATGTATGTATGTATTTATGCAGATTTTCCTTTTAATTTATGCAGCAGATGAACGAAGCAAGCAAATTGGGAAAGGAAAAATGTCCCTGGTTTTGATCATTATCGTAACTTTTACGAGTATTGCAGTGCTAGCAATTCTCTCAAGTACTATTGTTTATGTTTTTTTGTGGAGAAGAAGGCAAATCAGAAGAGAAGGTAACAAGAATGCTAAAGCCAGTTTCACATATGAATTTGTCTTCAGTATATGTAGGAAATTTTAGTAGCTATAATAACATTTAATTCTTGAAATTCAGATAGCAGAAGAAGCTTTGAAAAGACCACAGCATTCCAATTGTACGATAGTGAGAGACGTGCTAAAAGCCTGATTGAATCAGGCCAGTTCAAAGATGAAGATGCCAAAGGCATAGATGTGCCATTTTTCGATTTGGAAAGCATTCTAGCTGCTACAGCCTACTTCTCAAGTGCTAACAAGCTCGGACAAGGAGGTTTTGGACCAGTATACAAGGTAAATAACCATGTCATTGATGCTCGATAAAAATTCATTTCCAACTGGTTTCAACTAAAAACAGAAAGATGTTTCGGTATTGTTCTCAGGGTAACCTTACAGGAGGACAAGAAATAGCTGTAAAGAGGCTTTCAAGTGGTTCTGGACAAGGCTTGGAGGAATTTAAGAATGAGGTTCTGCTTATTGCAAAACTTCAACATAGGAATCTGGTTAGGCTTTTGGGATATTGTGTTGAAGGAGAAGAAAAAATGCTAGTTTATGAGTACATGGCCAACAAAAGCTTAGACTCTTTCATATTTGGTTAGTCTCTAAATTCTATTTCTAGTCTTTTTCATTGCATTGTGTGCTATATATTGATGGATAAGAACTAATTATGCTGTGGAATGGAAAATAAAGATCGAAAGTTCTGCACGCTATTGGATTGGGAAATGCGCTTCAACATCATTTTAGGAATCGCACGCGGGCTTGTCTATCTTCACCAAGATTCCAGGCTAAGGATTATCCATAGAGATCTAAAAACCAGCAATATTCTGCTAGATGAAGATATGAACCCAAAAATCTCCGACTTTGGTTTGGCTAGGATTTTTGGAGGCAGCGAAACTGCAGAAAATACAAAAAGAGTAGTTGGAACATAGTAAGTTAAAATTCTTGCTCCAGCATACAAGAACAAATTTTGATCCCAAAGCTAATTCTTATTCTCATTTTGCAGCGGCTACATGTCTCCAGAGTATGCACTAGACGGACTATTTTCTGTCAAATCTGACGTCTTTAGCTTTGGTGTTGTAGTAATTGAGATCATCAGCGGAAAGAGAAATACAGGATTCTTTGAGCCAGAACAAGCTTTGAGTCTTCTAGGCTATGTCTGTATTTTCCAAAACTTTAACATTTATGATAATCTTTTGACTTCCTAAAACTTGTGATTAACAAAGAAAAGCTTTCAGACATGGCATCTATGGAAGGAAGAAAAGGCATTGGATTTGATGGACCAAACACTGAGGGAAAGCTGCAAGAAAGAGGAGTACTTGAAGTGCATTAAGGTGGGACTCTTATGTGTGCAAGAAGATCCAAGTGATCGTCCGATAATGGGCAACGTAGTAAACATGCTTGGCAGCGAAACTGCAACTCTACCAAATCCTAAACAACCAGCCTTTGTTGTTAGGCGATGCCCTTCTAGCAGAGCTTCTTCTTCAAGTAAACCAGAAACATGTTCCCAAAATGAGTTAACAGTTACTTTAGAAGCTGGCAGATAGCCAAAAGTGGTTCTCCTCCACTGTTATTTTTATCAATTCTATGAAAATTTTATGACCATTTGTCTGTCTTTCCATTCTTATGTAATGTTTTTGTTGTTGTCTTTTCTCTTTTGGTTTCTTGTTAAAATATATTGAATGTAATGTTTGATGATGCTCACTGTTTTTAACATTTCAGTGATCTTCCTACTATATTTCATGAATATTCTAGAAGGGATCCTAAGTTTTTCCTAGTAAACTAATATAAACCAGTCCTTACTAGCCAGTAGCAACAACATTTCTTTTTTCTCTGAAGAGGCAAGTCAAAGCAATGATTATGGTTGTTAAAAAATTGCTGATGTGTCTAATTCGATTTCTTATGTGTTTCCGCCTTTTATTGACTATTAAAATTTCAAAAGGAGAGTATGCAAGTCAAATTTGGACAGTGAGACTGTTGACTAAAGAAATGCAATCATTAGCTTCAAAAAGCCTTAAATTATTGCTGTTTCAATAATCAAATTGGACCAGCAAACAGCCATGTTAAGAAAATAGTGTACCTCTTTGTATGAAATTACTATTCCAATGCTCAAAACAGAAGCAAAGGCCCAAGCTACAGGTATTCCAAGGTATGGCCCATGGGCTTATACGGCTAGTTATCAGCTCTGGTAGGCAATGCTAATTGGGGCCAACTCTCCACTTCTCGCACCCTACCACCTTGTAAATCTATAATTCCAGGAGCATTAATAGAACAAACCCTGTTGATAGATATATCAAGTTAGAAAAGGAGTGTCAACTAAATATATAGTCAAATAACTACGGGCCTAATGATCATATATCTTCGGATATACCTCTTATTCACAGGATGTCTGTCTCTTTTAACAACCGTTCCACGCAGTATTTGCAGTTGGAATTTGCAGTACAGCATTGGTAGCAGTCGCTTGTTGCCGAAGAAGGAAGTCAGCATTTAACAACTAAAGAGTTTCCAGAAGAAGTCGCAAAAATGCTAGTTCGAGGTTTTTCTACTGAATTGTGGACCCTTTGCTCCAAAAGCTATAGTTAATCAGAAGAGAATGTAGTTGAAACAAATTTGCACATTAGTATTGCAAGATGCCAAGGCCTTACTTTCAAAGTGTTAGGGAGACTGACGTATGGGAAATTCTAGTTCCCATCATCAGCATCTGGATATGAGCAGAATACTGTAGAATAGCGTTAAACGCATCCAACAGCTGTTTGTTTCTGAAACTTTAGGCTCACTTCAATCAGAGTTTATGACGTCCTGCAGATTTTCCTGTATATGCACAGGCTTAACAATAAATCCAGGTTCTTGAAGTTCCTCTGAACAATGAAGCAGTGCATACAATAAATGATACAAAAACACTTTGTGCATCGGTTTGAGGTGGTTAGTAAGGAAACCCAGCAGGTCATTGAGGAAATTATCAAGTTTATTACTTGTGAATTTAGAAAGATTCACATATGAAATGTCTGGCAGATTTTGGAGTCAAGTTTTAGGTCGTACCAGTTGAAGTTTCAAATCTGAGATAGCCTGCTCTCTCTGATTTGCAAAAAACTTGAGGGACTGATATGAAGAAAATAAATATATTAGGCTCAAATAGAATATAAATTCCCACCTAAACCAAAAAGAGGGTGATATGAAATGAGATCTTACTCCAAGTCTCTGCATCTCAAGAGATCTATGGAGTGCTTTTCTTTTTGGCAGAAGATTCCCAGGTGTCAACTTTACAGGACGTTGATAATTTTTGCCACGGTAAATAATAATAGCATAGCCTTCTTTTAGTTTGTCCACTGAAACTAGAATCCCACCACTTTCTGCTTCAAGTAACTTGGCAGTGTACATGACCTGCCGAAACAATCTTTGCATTGTAATTACCTTAGCTACTTCTCTATGCTTCCAGTGCTGGTGCAGGCCTTCCATTACACCATCAAAGACCCCACGCCTGCCTGAAGCCAAGAAAAAACCAGGGGAAAAAAAAGAAGCAAGAAACACAACTCAGAGGAAGAGGAAGGACAATCAATAACTAAATGGTTGCAGTGAATGCTACTTCTAGACAAAAATATAAACTGGTTACAGTAATAATTTCCTTACCAAGCAAAAGGAGACTGTGCATCTTCAATCCTATTTTCCGAAAACATTCCCTCTCTTCTTCAGTCAGCAATTCCTTGTCAGTATCCAGTTCAGCAGGTGCCCATTCAGCATTCAACTTCAGTAAATCCTTTGATGACTTCTCTATCTTGCTGTTAAGCTGAAAGTTCAAAATATTGTGAAGTGGGCCAATCAAATACAAGTCAATCCAGTCCACTTAAGTTTTTAATTTATTTGGTTTTTGTTTGGACAAGAAAAAAATAAGATCAAGCCAAATTACATAAATAAATAGTTCATTGAAGCTTTTGTGAATTACAATGTGTTTTCCCACAATTGATACATATGAGGAGAAAAAACATTGTCACTTCCTTTATGTCATTTGTCAAGAAATAACAATAAGATATGTAACCAGTATGATTATTAATCTTACTAATTCAAGCAGTGAAATATATATAATCTTATTAACATTCCCCAAGAGAAGTGGTGAAATTCATTGGCTGTCCAATTCAACCCCAGGTATTGGAAAATTACCCTATGAAACAAATTAGTTCATAAATGATTGTAAAAAAATGGCAATAAATGTATGACGAGTTTAAACTTACTATTGAAAGCTTGTGTTCTTGATTTCTCAGTTCCCTCTCTAATCTTTCTTTTTCTGCTTCAAATTGAAGTTTGACTTTTGTGTTTCCTTCTCTCTGATCATTATACTCTACTTGTATATTTTGAAATTCATATAGAGTTCCAGTGGGACTGGTATTTTCTTGTGGTTCATCAGCTGCACAAAACGCTTCAATCCCTTCCAGTCGTGCATGTTCTTCATAGAGTTGGAATTTTTCCAGCTCCTTTTCTCGTTTTAATATTAAATCTGCAATTCTGCTAGGAACAAAGTCGTTTCCCCTGTAAAGTATTATAATAAATTTATTGCGCAGCAAAAGAACTCCTCCTGTGAGACACTGCATTAGTAAAACATCAATATCAAAACCGACTTTATTTACACATGCTTCCACAAGCAATAAAAGAATGCATTATAAACACACTGGGTGCAGATACAACATACTTAAAAAATAAGGCAGGATTGGCCTATACGTGTAACTTTTGTGTCTTAGAATCAGAGTCAGTAATACTGGTGCAAGTGTGCAACGATATAATTTGCTCTGATGATTTCATACAAGATTACCAAAACAAGGAAAACTAGAAGAATGGCTGAGGAAATAAGTTCCAAAGAAAATTAAAAGAACAATAGTTGTTGAGAAAGATTTTCTGAGGAGCAATGTAAGCCCGCCATAAATAAATTGGACTTCTTAGGCTTGGATCAGGCTAATATTTATAAGGGAGACCAACAGCTAAGCCACATTCCCCCAAAACAAGGGTTAGTACTATGCATCTATGTTTTCTCAAAATATAAAGGGGCCGGGCCTTTTAGTGAAATCATAAGTAGTCTTTCCCTAGTATGGATGGAACAACAAAATTTTGGATGAAATGTATCTTATGTTATATAACATAACTCTCAAACTTGCCTTGAGTTCATAAGCCATCTGTTCATTATTTGTATTCGGAGTTCCCAACTTCACAGCGATCTTTGCTATAGGACTTTTCTCCCACAATTTAAGGATGGCAGCAGCCAGGCCTTGAAGTTTTCTGTTCCTGCCTTCAGAAAATAAAAGAAAAAATTAATTAAGAATTTTGATTACATAGACATAGCCAAATTATGCTTTTACTGTATAATTCTCAAACCAGTATCTTGTTTTCTTCTAGTAGTGAATATTATCACTTTAGATGTTACAGCCCTGCTTGACTATTTTACACTGAAAATGATTAACCCAATTATGATAACCACTGAAAAATTAATGCTTGTAGCAAATGAAAAAAAAGAGTAAAAAGCATGATTTTTTTGAATTCATGTAAGTTATACTCTCTAATTCTTTTCTAATGATAATTCATGCACAAATACACTAATTACAAGTAAATAGTTTACTAAAATTCATATTCTGTGTGGGAGGGAACTGAAATATTGCATGAAAGCAGAAGGCAAGGTATTACCAAGGACAAAATGTGTAGGTAAAGGATGAGCAAGCTTCCTCAAGTAGGTAAATTCATCATCTTTCAGCTTTGATCTAGTCCGTGGTGGAGAACGCCTAAATGGAGGCCTAAATCCAGGAACTTCTTCAGGAAGCAAATCTGCATCTACCGGCAAAGGCTTGCGCATCCACCAGTCAACAAAGCGGGGCCCTAAACCATCCAGTAATCTATCAGCTTCCCTCTCATACAATGAACTACTTGTTGGTTTTAAACAGGCATCCTTTTCCAGAATGATTTTAGCTGGGAAAGACTCCCCTTTAGCGTTCTTATTGCTCATCTTTTCATTTGAAGTGTTTTCATACGATTTAACTTGACAAACACTGTTTCCTTTTTCTAAATCCAGCGAAATGAGATTTGAGGATGGTGTTTCTCGACTGCTAGTAAAGCCAGGATATATCTTTGACATGGTTTTCCCAGTCGGCTGATAATGGCATCCTCTATAAACAACAAGAGCATCTTTCCTGTTCCAGACAACCATACCTCCAGTCTTCATCTGTGTACAAATAAAACAATTATGTACCCAACCATCTGAATCTATAATGGAAAAAGATATGTGAAATGTAAGCAGCCAAATAAAAAGCCAATATGACTTACTGGAAATTTTAGAAGTTAGAATAATAAACCAGTAAGATACAAAACAACCGAAAAGTACACAAGGAGTTTAAATTCAGATGAATCGTGACCCTCATAATATTAGAGAACAGGTACTAAATTTAGCTGAGCATAAGCATATGTTTCAATAGAAGAAATGCTGCAGACAACTAGATGCTATTCGGAAACACATTGTGTATCAACTTTTGTGCAGGCAATTACCAAAAAAGGATCACATTAAAGCTCACAAACCATCTATCTCACTTTATTTTCCCCTTTCTATGATAATTCAAAATAAATATCAAAGTGATCAATGCAAAAACATGAACAAACACTGTACTTTAGAGGAACATCCTTCCCCACCTACCCACTTAAAGCCATTTCAATTAACATCAAATGTTTTGTATTATCATCGTCTATATATCAATTCATAGTATAAGAATGTTCAAGTATTAATTTCTACTTAAAGCAGAAAAGAAAACAATGATAAGAAACCAACCTCGACAATTTCTTGAGCTCTATCCATGTTCCGAGACAAAGGGATGTCAAATTTAACCATGGCAAGCTCATTCGTCTTCCAAATAAGCTTGATATTATCCACCACAGCTTGAGTCACCCCAGCTTTCTTGACCTTCACCCATTTCCTCATCTTCGCCGCCTCACCTCTCAATCTCTCAAGCAGCTCTTTATCAAGGCTCAGCTCAGCAGCACTCACCGGCCTTATCTTCTTCGTTCTCCGAAACACAAAGCTCTCATCTTTATCCCATGGCATTTTCCCGCCAATTCTCGAATTCCCAACTTCTCCAATTCGTTCCAAACCAACCCCAATTCCCAATTCCTCATAATTACTTTGAGTATCTTCCAAATCAGTAGTCTTTCCAAGCATTTCGATGTTTCGGGCGATCTTTTTTATCACATTCTTCCCTCTACGGCCAACTAACTTATCACTAAGAACGCCTCCGGGATTCTCATCTCTGCCACTGTTGGAGTTCTTCTTGTTTCCAGGTTTCGAGAGGTCTTCGACTTCATGGGGTTGAAGAACAAGAGGACCCGTCATCCATGGAGGAGTGGGCATCTTAATGGCGGCATCAGAGCGCGAATTGGACTCGAATGGGATTCTGAAATCTGGGTTTTCTTTGTTGGAGATGATTGAGAAGGATTTGGGGGAATAGGAAGGGCGATTCGATGGTTTGGAATTGTCGGGAGGTTTTGAGTTCGAAATGGAAATGTAAGAATGGAAGGTTTGTTTGGAGTTAGAGGAGAGAGAGCGAGTTTTGGGCATAATCGGAGAAGGAGAGAGAAATGGAATAGCAGGCATTGGCATAGGTAAGAAAATGAGGTTTAAGCAGAAGTGAGGGTTAATGGCGGAAGTCTCTGTTCGGACTCTGTTTCCTTATCTTTCTGTTTTAGTTTTTCCAGTGGAGATGGCTAACTCCTTTTTAGTATATAGTATTAATTTTTCTTTTATTCTTATTAAGGAAAATTGCCGCACATTTGTACGATTTGTAATTGTACGTGTGTTTGATTTATAGTTACCCTTTTGTTCGATTTGTACTCCCATTTTAAAACGTGTTTATTTTGTTACCTTGAATTTTGATAAAATAGAGAACATTTTACAATTCATATTTTTTTAAATACTAGTTTTATCTTTAATATTTTAAAATTTTAATAAATAATAAAAAATATCTAAAAACTTAATAAAAACAATTAAAAACTAAAACTAAAATCTAAATATCAAAATATCTTATGTCATACCCTATATCCCCTTCATTCTTACAACCCTTCGTTTTCGTCGCCAGCTGAATCCACTGCCTTCGTCGTCGGTCTCCTCTGACATTAGTTGAAATCCCATTTTCTTTATGACCCAAACTCAACTCTGGGTTCTTGAAGTTCTACATCCTTAATAGCCATCGCAATTTGGGTTCTTGATCAAACCCACTTTCATACCTCTATAGCTCTGACACCGAGCGCCGTCCTCGTCTCCTAGAAGCTTACAAGTGCCTTCGTGTCGGTAAACATATATTCTTGGTTCCTCAATCTTAAGGTAAATATTTCAATTTTGTCTAGATAATTTATGAGTTGAAGAAATTTTTAATTTGATTTGGGTTTAGTTTGATTTTGGTAGAGTTTTAGTGAAGAATGAATATGAATTTGGTTTTTTTTTTTTTTTTCTGGTTGATTTGAATTCTGTTTTAATGATTCCTAGGGAAATTAATATGAACAACATTTTGTTTATCCCTTGAGAATTTGAATTTTTTTTTTAAAAGGGGATATTGATATGGACAACATTCTCTCTAACCCTATGACTTGGATTTGATTTTTTGGGATTTTTTTTTTTGGAGTTTTGCTTGTTGGGTTAAAGATGAATATGTGCATTTGAAGCTTGGTTTTTCCAAGATGAATATGTGAATGAAATTGAATCTAATAATTGTAAGATTGATAAGTTTGGTTGAAGGCTTTAATGAAGGTTTTTTTTTTTAATTTTTTAGGAACTATGAATATTCTCAATTCTTCCAATTTCCTTTTGTTGTTTCATTGAGATACACAATGGCCGGGAAAGTTGCATCACAAGCAATGGAGGTAATGATTAGTGAAGGTTGAGATTAAAAGTTTGTGATTGGAACAACGTGAAGCCAATTTGTTAGCTCATAGATTGGCTCATTGGGCTCATAAGTTGGCTCATTGGGCTACTACCATCTCTTTTCCTTTTGTTTGCACTCTAAACAATTGGCCACAAGAGGTGCCTTGTTTGGCATCTAATGACACTTTTATGTATTATGGTTTTTCTTTAGGCTCGATTTGCTATCTGGCTCAAATAAGAATTCAAATATAATAAAAGGATTATCTTAAATTTTTATTCACAATTTGAACTATTTTTTTAATTAATTAAGTTAATTAAAAATTAATTTGACACGATTTAAAATTGGGAAGCGCGAT
>WUAT03013613.1:0-14467 GCA_010015005.3 Ulmus americana
TTAGGATCCTCAACTATATGGGAGGCCTTTTCAAATGTCAGCTTTTGGGCGTAAAGCATAATTAAGCTCATTGTAAAACAAACACGTTTCATAATTAACTTACTGTAACCTAGATTTCATCATTTTTATAAATCCTTGTTAGTTTCATTTCTATTAGCCATTATTTCTACACGGGGATGCAAGTTTATCAGGCCCCCAAATGGGGGTTATAACGATTCTTCTTCCTCTGGTATTAAATAGGGTTGTGATCATAATTAGATGCTACTAGGGGTGGCAATTCGTGTCGCGGGTCGTGTTGTGTGTCGAGTCATAGCGGGTTTAGTTGGTCAATCTTAACCTTCTCCGTTTATGTTCTGTGACATTAAATCTCAACTCTAACCTGACAATCGTGTTAACGTGTTGACTCGACTCGCCTATGTGTTGGTCGACATGACCGGACCGGTCCAACATATTTGACATGTTTGACTCGTTTGACTTATGCCCTACATAAAAATAAATAAAGTTTCAAATAAACACAATGGAAGAATTAAATAGTTTATCATAAAATATCAATACAATAAAAAAAAAATTATTAATTTTTAACCAAAGTTTTAATCAATTAATTCACAAATGTGAATGAGTATACTATACATTTTTTAAGAAAATTTCTTTCTACTTTAGGCTTTATCTTTTATGTAAAATAAATAATATTTTTAAATATAAATTAAATAATTTTAATTATATACGGTATATAAATAGGTCAATTTCGTGTTAGTTTCATATCACACGGGTTGACCCTAACCCGATCCAAAAATATGTCGTGTCAAATTGATTGACTTATTACCTCAAAACACCAACCCTATCCCGAATTGCCACCCTCGATGCTACTAATGGCTGAAAAGAACACGATACATTGATTACAAAACTTTCCTAGCATGTTGTCTTCTTTCCTTTATACACAAGCATACAATTTACAAGAGATTCCTTTAGGAGGGTAAATATTGTTCGAGACATTGTTTCAACTTTTGGAAAGTTACAGGCTTTGAAACAAACGAGTCCATACCATTTTCATAACACTCTTCTTCACTCTCTGATAATGCATTTGCTGTCATCTGCATTAAATCCACCATGAACACAAAAAACTTGCTTAGTAAATGCATATTTTAATTCTCAATGAAAACTACATCTAAAATTTGAATCGAGTAATGAAAGAATCGATGGTGCTTACCGCGATGATGGGGATTCGCTTTGTTGAACTTGTAGAACTTTTACCATTTGATAATGCATCTGAAGGAGCTTCAAGTAGAATTCCGGCCTTCTCCGCAGCATCCCAGTTACCAGTTTCCTCAAAAGAGCGAATTAGTCTCGTAGCTTTAAGACCATTCATTACTGGCATGTGCACATCCTACAAATTATGTAGAAGTGCATAAATAACAACAATTTTGATATCCTATTTTAACTGAAACGAAAATAATGTATTTAGGCTAAGTTCGGATGTAAGATATAGGTGGAATTGGATGGGATTATTTTCTAATTTCTATAAAAATGGAATAATAATCTCATCCGATCTCACTTATCCTGCAATCCAAACGAGCTTTCAAATGTTTGGGATTCCGGAAATTACCATCAGAACAAGACTGTAACTATGTTGCTGAATTGCTCTCACAGCTTCTATCCCATTATTGACAACATCAATGCTGTGGCCCAACTGCTTCATCATTGATTTTGCCACCATAACATTAATCTTGTTATCTTCAACGAGAAGGATCTTGGGTTCTAGTTTTGAACTTGGTGCTTCTACACTGCTAGTAGAAGTTTGTTGGGGACTTATGTCAGGTTTCTCCTGTCTCTGACATTCTCCTTCGTCTTCGTCTATATTCTCTGCTACATCCATTTCCCTGCTTGCTTCTCCATTACAAGCTGAATTTTTACAAGGATTTGGAAATTGGTCATTTTTGTCATCTTGACCCTGTTCGCTTCTACAAGCTCCATTTTCTCTATCAGGATTTGCAGTGTGGTTTACTGGACTTTCTGGTTCTGATGATAATGACCCTGCAACATCAGCTGTCTCATTCTGTATGCTAGTGGGGAATGAGTAAGAATTGTTGGGTATACGGGAGCTTGTATACACAATATTGTGTGGCAAAAGCTTTTGGGTCCTGGCAGATCCATTAGAATTGAAAAGAGAGCCTAAAGTTCTTGGGTTGAATTGGAAAAAGTTCTCGGTTGTATCATCAGGTGCAGCATCATGATTAGCCATGCCTGTGAGCTCATCAGGATCATCGGAACCATCACATGTGTTCGAAACCTTGTGAGGTAGGATAAATGTAAACGTAGAACCACAGTGTTCGCGACTAGTGACAGTGAGACTGCCTCCCATCAGTTCAACCTAGATCAAGTTGGCAAAGTTTAGGGAAGATAGGAAAAGAGATTGGCCTCATAAGGAAAGAAACACCGAACCGTGAATGTAGAGTTATTTGTGATAAGATAGTGAAAGTATGAACCAAATTTGGCTGTAAAAGGTAAGAGAAAATTTACCAGTTGTTTACAAATTGCGAGTCCTAGTCCTGTCCCGCCATATTTTCGCGCATGATCAGCACTAACTTGCATGTACCTCTTAAACAGAGTAGGCAGAGCATTTTCTGATACATGACATTAGAAGAAATAGAGAAAATGTTAGGAGTACTTCTGTCGCTGTAAATAACTTGAAGACGAAGCAACCAACTAGACGTGCTGGTTGCTTGTTTTTGGTTGAAGAGGGATGACCAAAAACATACCTGGTATTCCAATTCCTGTGTCATAGACATCACAGCGTATCCACACTGTTGTTTCGGTTAAATGAGGCTCCTCCTCTGCATCCTCAGTTCTTGAGGCTTCATTCTTAGCCGGGGTTCTAGGTTCATCTTCACATACATGGTTTTGATAAGGACTGTCACCATTACAGTTAGTTTGAGATGTTGAATTCTCCTCGTTTATCCCGTTTTCAAGAGCTGCTGGTTGTAAATGTTGATGACATCCTTCTTCTTCCCCCCATGATGGAGAAGGAGCCACATAAAGTTTTATCCCAACCTTCCCTTCATGAGTAAACTTGACTGCATTGCTGCAAAATGTAGAAAATATTAAGGCAACACCGAACATACACGGATTCATTGAAGAAAATTAATCCTAAGAAGATTAAGTACCTAATCAAGTTAGTTAGAATTTGTCGAATCCTTAGAACATCCCCGATGACCTCAACCGGAACATCATCTGCTACTTGTCCTTCCAAGGTTAACATTTTCTGCAAAGATGCTGCAGCTGTTTGGAGTACATGCTTTACTACCTGTCTTGGTCTAAATTTTGTAGCTTCCAACTTCATTACTCCTGAGGAGGGACAGGAAGAAAGGAAAATTTATATATATAGCAGAAAATTTAACCATAGGATTAAGGATGAATCTCATACCTGACTCAACCTTTGAAAGATCAAGGATGTCGTTGATGAGTTGAAGGACTAAATCTCCGGAAGATTGCATGACTTCCAAAAATTGGCGCTGCTCTCGGTCAAGCTTAGTGGTGGAAAGAATCTCTGCCATGCTAACAACCCCAGAGAGAGGAGATCTAATCTCATGAGACATGGTTGCCAGCATTTGTTTTGCGCGCATTGTCTCCTCTGTTTAAAAGGTAAAAACCAAATAAAAATGCTATTCTGAAGCAAATTATAAGTAAAATCCACAAGTAAACAGATTTTAACAAGGAATTGTACCTGTTATGTGTATTGTTTTGTTCAGTTCTGTTTCTTTGGCTTTCTGCACCGCTATATCCTCCCGAAGCTTTGCCATCTTCTCTCTTTTTATCACCTGGATTCGAATCAAGACAACATTCGTTTATGATCAAGAAAAATCTTAATAAGAACAGCTTAACAAGAAGAAGATTTATATTTACCTGATCAGTTACATCCATTCCCATGTAATTTATACCAATGGTCTCCCCTGACTTGCTAAAGACTGGTTCAACATAAATCAAAAATGTCTTTGAACCAAATAGCTCTGTCTCAAATGTGATCTCCCTTTTTGCTGGTCTCCCCATTTCCAGAACTTCTCTTTTGAAATCTTGAGACTCTTTGACACCAGCCCCAGTAAAAATTTCCACATCTGTTCTTCCTATGATATCCTGAAGCAGTTCAGTTCATTTGTAAGGTAGTTGAAGCCATTAAAGATTTTTCAAAAACAAACAAAAAAACTTTCAAAACGAAACAAAGTGTCTCTGCCTTTACGCGAATGCTCAACACGAAAAAAAAACTATGCAAACTTAAGTGCCAAGTAATTACCTCCTCTTGCAAACTTGGGAAATGATTATAGATAAACCGATAACGCAGCTCTTTATCCTGAAAAAAAATGTTGTCAAAGCGTCAAGTTTCTCAAATGGTGACGAAGATGAAAATGGGAAAAGAGTAAAAATATCGAAATTTATCAAACCTGATGACCAATAACAACAGGTGCATTCTGAAGAACAAAGTGCAAGAAATTATCAGCTCTCTTCAAAATCTGTGACAATTCTTCAACTGGGGAGGACTGCCTTTCGATATTTTCAATTCTTTCCTCCAACTTCTCCATAAGCATTTGCTCTCTCTGCATACTAGTTTCCAGCAATTTCTCCAAGTGCAACGCGCGTTGCTTCCAGTACACGATACTATCATACTCGGCATCTATCTCAACTCTCTTATTCTGAACAACTACAGCACTCTTTCGCCGCGGAACATCTGGCCAAATATCATAAACTTCATCCAAAATAGAAACCGGACGCTTATCACCACCATAAGTTTCCTCCTCAAACCGATGCTCCTCCAAGATTTCCAACTGCCTGAGCTCAACTTCTTGTCTTTGTTTGCTTAGAATGTCAAGTTCTTCCCTAAGAAGGCGAACCACATTGGCTTGTTTATACTCCCAGCTTTTAACAAGGTATGCCAACTGAGAAGAGCCCTTTTCGCTATAATTTGTTAGCTCTAAAAGACGCTTAAAATCAACTATAGTTGGCTCCTCTATGATATTAACCTCTTCCAACATATCTTGATCCCCTCCTGGTTTTTCAACATTGAATTGTTTTCCAACATCATTTCCAATATCTTCAGGCCACATCGAAGAGAGGACCTCGACTTCCATTTCAATGTCCATTTCTTCAATTTGATTGGTCTCCATCTCGCAAACCATGAAGGAGAAACTAATACTATCATAAAACCCAGTATTCTATGCTTCTATGGCAAGTTTGTTCATTCAAGTAACCCAAAAGGTGGTAGATAGCAGTAGAAGAAGATTGAGCAAACATCAAAATGCTAATATGGCTTATTTTTCAGTCGAATTCCAGTTTGATACCTGAATTAAAATAAAATAAAAAGATGAAATAAAGCAAATTTCTTCCTGAAAATCCGGTTGCAAAAAGATAAAAAGAAAAAGGTGGCGAAAAGAAGATAAGAGAACAGAACACAAAAGTCAATTGAGACCATGCACAAGACCATGGGCTAACTCATTCTCGAAAATTAACTTGAAGACTTATTTTTTGCCGATGTGGGATTATCTCTTAACCGGTATCAAGAAGCAGAGAAAATATCATTAGTTAGAATTCCAGGGGAAAGAGAAAAGAAGGAGAGAAAACTATCATTAAACAGAAGAACATTAAGCTTAAAAATTTGGGAACAAATGTGTCATCATCAACAAACCAATGAGCTTTGTTCTCTTTTGCAATCATTTCAATTTGAAGTTAAGTACAACTCTGCCTATTAACAAAAAAGCCAAAACCAAATCCAGAATTAACCTCAGAATTTGGCTCAATGAAGCAAAAATCCATTTATAACAACAATTCAAAATCACTAAATGCATTTGAAAACTTAATTAACCACATCAAAAGCAATAATTAAGATCAAAAACAGAGATTTTAGAACCAACATGAGAAATAAAATAAATAAATAAAAAAGCTAACCTTCTTTGATTGAATGAAAAGCTTCAGAAGAGAAGAAGAAGAATGAAGGTGGAAGAAGTGCTAAAATTACCTTCCACTGTAGATCTGAAGAATCTCTTCAACTGCAGAGTCAAAAGCCTTTGAATAATATTGAATTAGTAGTGTGTGTGGTTGGGGGAAAGAAAGAGAGAGAGAGGAGAGCATGTGAAGGAAAAGAAAAACAAAAAACAAATGCAGGAGAGAAGAGAAACCCAAGAAGCCATGTGCATTTAGAGGTCAAAAATATTAGACAATTCTTGCCCTTTCTAACACAACCCAATATTTTTTTCCTCATATAAAAACCAGAAAATTTCTTGTTTTAATCTCTCTTTTCTTTGTTTTTTCGGCTTATATTCACAGCTCCTCCTGCAAAAACCTCATAGATAGAGAAGATAAGAAGTGGGTGTTTTTGGGGTGTTGGAGTTTTCAAACAAGGAGGAAGTTGTAGTTGTTCTTGTTCCCCGCCCTTTCCAGGGTGATGTGATTGAGACGGCGCGTGGGGGTCACGTGCTACCTGGTGAGAGTTTGGGTTGACAAACCTGAACGAAGAAGTTTATTATACACACTCTCTCTCTTGGTAAAGGAGGTTAAAGAAGAAGAAACTTAATTAATATTTATAAGAGAAGCTTTATGCATGGATCAGTTGAAGGTGGCTGGTTTGCTTTCTATTTCTATTATTATTTTTTGGTTAAAAACTTAAAATAAGGTTTCGTCAGCATGGGGTGGGCCTTGATGGTTCTTATGATTGGCTAGCAGGAAAATAAGATTATCTTAATTCAATTACAGCTTATACTTAACTTAAGTACCATTTTTATCCATTTTTTGTATAGCTTATTTTTTTCGTCTTTGGATTTCCAATTCTCATATGCTGCATTTGATAGTACACATTACAGAACTACTTTTGAGAGCCAATATGGTCATTTGTTCTCTCCAAGTCATTTCCCGACCCCATCATGGTAGATGTTGGTAATGATCGTCTATTTTCGACACTTTAATTTGAGATCATGCTAAATTTGTGTACAACTTCTTATTCTATTGGTCATGTCGTTATCTCTTGTCATTATATTATTGGAAAATTAATAGTAGCAAACGAGACCAAAGATAAAAATCGATAAGGAAAATATCACAAGGCCGTCAAGAATTTCAGTAAGGAAAAGTCAAGAGATATTCTCAATTCACATGTTTTCGAGACCATAAGATTAACTATTGATAATAGCGTCAAGGATGACATGCTTGACCACAAAGCGCTTCTAGTGATCTCGTTATAGAGCTAGGAAACTCTTCTAAATCAACATATTTGCCCCATTTGGACTTTTATCCCCTTTTAGATATTTCTACTAAGTTTTTGCATGATGTTCATGTTAACTCTATCCTTTGGATACTTATTGAAACTTTGCAAGCTAATCTAGTTGATGCTGCCCCATTGAATACTCTTACTAAGTCAATGCATACTGATTAAGTGATTGCAAATGTCACAGAAGATCCCGTTTATGAGTCTATAGTTGTGATATCTCCACAACCTCTCAAATCAGACGAATGAGTTGCATATTGTTGCTTCATGGGCATCTTTAGGGGAAAAAGAAAAGATTGAAAAGATTACTGTGGAGACGACAAATAAAAATATTGAAGATGAAATTCAACAGTTGGTTCTCTTTAGTGGATGATGGGAATGATGATATTACTTTGTTTATAGCTGCGGTTGCTAAACCTTGGGTAGATTTGGTGGACTAAATAAATGAACAAAAACAAGTCCTTCGAAAGTCAAAAGGGTAACAAGTAGACAAATTTTCCAAAAAAATTCTAAGGACGAAAAAAAAAAAGCCAGCAAGATATTGATGATCATCCAAATTTCATGTCTCTTGATTTAGGTTTTATTTTATATTATTTTATTGTTTTCATTTACTTTATGGGTTAGATATATGATTGATAAGTAATGAATTTTTTTCGTAGATAAAGTGCGATATAGTTTTTTTTTTTTTTTAAGTCCGCTTTAGTTAACAAATAATTATTAAATAGTACAAATAATTATAAAGAACACAAATTTGGAATAATTTTATTTTATAGCAATAAATTTATCGAGTAAAAGGGATGTCAACAAAAAAAATTAATGTATTATACTTTAGCATGTCATATAAGGAAAACTTATTTGATTTATCAATACATTAATATTTTTGGTTGACATCTCTTTTACTTGATAAATTTATTTGATATAAAATAAGATTATTCTAAATTTATGTTCCTTATTTTTATAATATCAAGACTTTTATACAAATTTATTTTTACAATTTCATAAAAGTGCAATATATTAAAATTATATTTTAAAAAAAAATTAATTCCATTAAAATATATTTTAAGGGACTTGACCACAAGAATAAAAATACCAAAAAATGAACATTTATGATTTATGATAGAAATAAAGAGATGCTTTCAATAAATTTAATGTATTACTTTCAAAAACAAAATCTATTAATAAATATAAAAAATAAACAAATGACTTAATTTGGTCATTTGGAGGGAATATTTGTCTCATTTAAGCACTTTCGTTTGATTTCTAACAAAAGTTGAGACATAAGGGTTTAATTGGAACAAATGTTCTCTCGAAATGGTCAAATTGGATCATTTTTAATAGTGGATGGCGAAATTGAGACCGCAAACCCAATTGAAGGTCCACTAGTGATCTTTGTCCTAAAATTTAAATGAATTTTTACTAAATAATTTTCAAATTATGTAAATATCATAATAATGTTATTTGAAGTTTTATTTTATTTTAGAACTATTTCATGGGTTAAACTAGTGCAACGGTAAAATCAAATGAATTCATCTATGAGAGCTTTGTGATTAGCATTACATTTGTAGTTTATGCATATTCTTAATGGAAATTTACTTTTTCTTTATTAAAAAAAATGATATATATATATATATATATATATAATTTGGTATGCTCAACTCCACTTCTTAAATGGAGGATGATCGATTCTTTTGGAGTTTTGAATCACTTAACAATGAATATGATGAAAACTTCTTTCATTAAACTCAGTTAAGCACTTTCTAATCACGTTCTAGATTCCCCATTAAGTTATAAAACAAAAACCCATTTGGTTTTTTTTTTTTAGTGCCTTTTTGTGAATCAAAAGTGAAATAAACACCACACTCCATATAATTTATGTCAACTAACAAATCAAATAGAATTTATAATCAAATTAGTTGGAGAGACATGGGCAGTGTTATAAATTGATGATCTTAGTATTTTATAGAAAACTGTTATGAGAAAGACTGCTTATTGTTTATTCAACTAAAACAACTAAGCCATACTCCCCTCTCTGCCACTTGGATAATGGCAATGTGTCTGTATGTTTCCTTTTTGTGGCATTATCCTACTTTGTTTATTTGGATCGTGTTTTGGCCCAATACTTGTTCGTTTTCCTTTTTGCCGAGAATTTTCAAATCACGATCCAAATCGTGATTCTAATACTACCCAAAAGGCTGTTGCAGCTTAGGGTTTTTGCCATTTATGTGCCATTTTCCCTTGATGATCCTCACTCTGCCGCAACCGAGCTTGCTCTATGTTTTACTTCCTTTTGCCTCTGTGTTTTGCTTCCTCTTGCCTATGTTTTTTGGTTCCTCTTGTGCTATTCTTTTCCTTATTTTGCTTACCATTTTGCTATCCGTTTTGCCACCGATTACGCCTCACTCGGCCCTCTATTCATAGTCCCTATTTCACTTCGAAACTGACATCTCTTTGGGTTGTCAGCGACGAAACCCTAGCCCATATTCAAAGTGTAATCGCGACTAGTACTCGTTCCACTAAAAGCAAACCTGTTGGAGGGAGGCGTCGTCGTCGGTGAAACATTCCACAAGCTTGTCGTTGTCGGTCTGCTCCTTTACCCTCTTTCACGTCCACCCACTCCTATTGTTCTTCCAACAGTTCAAACGAGATAAAACCTTGCTCATCTCCTCTTTTGGTTTGTTTTTGGTTCCAATTGTGTTATGGTTTTGATTTTCTTGGGGATTTGGTTCTGATTTGTTTTTGGGTCTGATTTTCTATTAATGTCGCTCTGGTTTTTGTTTCGATTACATTATGCATTTTTGGTTCCCATTTAGTTGTTCTGATTTGGTTTTGGTTTTGGTTTTGGTTCTGATTAGTTGGGGGTTATGTTCCGATTTGGTTATGGGTTTGATTTGGTTTTGATTACGAACTGGGTGTGGTTTTGATGTGATTTTAGTATCGATTTGCATGACCTTGGGTTTTTGTCCTAATGTTTCATTTTCGTACCTCTGATATGTTGGTTTGTGTTTTGGTTTTATTTCGTTTGTGTTCCGATTTTGATTTTCGTTTTTTTCCCAATTGGTTGTGGTTCCAGTTGCTTTTGCTTAGAAAATGATTTGGTTACAATCCTGATTTTTCATCTTGGTTCATCTGCTCTTTTGGTATGTGTTTTGGTTCCGATTTGGGTCTCTGTTCCGATTTTGCATGGCTCTGTACCGATTATGCATGGTTATGTCCCGATGATGCCGACTTGTGCCTCTGTTCCAATTAAGCATGCCGCTTTTGTGGCCAGTTTTGGCTTTTGTGGCCCTATCCTATTTTGACTATTTGAATCACGTATTGGGTCAATACTTTTTTTTCTCCCTATTTGGCTGATTTTAGTTCTGATATGCATGATCTACCTTGTATTAGATTTTTATTTTGATGAGGATATATATTTCTTGATCTAGAGATAGGTCCTTGGCAATGATGAGACAAAAATGCTACTGGATAATTTATGCATTTGGTTAAGGGTTAAATGAGATTGGACACTCATTTTATAAGTTGCTGGTTGATCTCGGCACTTGTGAAATTGAGGGCCACCTTTTGCTTCCTATTAAATGTGTTATGATTCTATTTTATAGCAAATTCCCTAAGCCAAACAATTTTTATCATTAATTTTTATGTGAAAATGATTTTAAAGATTTTTGTCATGAATTCGAGGACACGTTTTTTGTAGTTTTATAATTAATTTTTATTGTTAATTAAAATGATTTTAAAGAATGTTATCAAATGTTGTTCAAAGGGTAAAAATGTGGAAATGGATTATTCTTAAAAATTGAAAAAGTTAGGGTCATTTAGTTCACGTATTTTATGAGAATCTTAATTAAAGTTTGAATTATTTGTATGGTTGCCACAAAAATACAAAGCACATGTGGTATGGAACTAGGAAAGCACATACGATGTCTTGCAACTTCTAAATGACAATTATCGACCCAAATATGGCACAAATTCACACACTAATATGTATAATAAGATTATTAATTGCGACTTCTAGAGTTACATTTACTAGATTTAATGCAATGAAAGCATTATAATTCTAAAAAGGTAATGACTAGATTAGACAAAAACATCATAGGTTATGGCCTTTTAATCTAAGTGTTTAATCTACTTTGCAATCCGCGATTACAAATTGTTACTAAGGATTAAGAATAAGAAGCGATTACATACTTAATATTCCTAATTAACATTAAGCAGTGTACCAATCTCTTAGTTGCGTACCTAATCAATTGAATAAACAAACTATAGTGTTCAAACAATAAATCATTCACATCTTCAATTAGAATGATAGATGAAAAAATTAAAACTGAAATAAATCAATTGGAATCATGTTTAGGGCTAGACATATCCTCAATTACGCCAATGTTCCGAAAGATTTGGCGGACAAGTATCGTGGTAAAAAAGGGACACTACACAAAATGTCCTGGCAATTTGTGACTTCGAGTTGAAGTTTACATACATGGTGGCCGATTGGTAAGGATTGGTGCATGTTGGGTCAAATCTTATCAATGTCAGTTTTGGGCCCAAACCTTTGGTTCCAATCCGCACGGCCCAGAGCGAAGGCCCAAATAGTACATGCCCAACTCAACTCCCCTCAACTTAATGCGGTCGACCTTGACTAGGCTCAACAAGCCACAACGTTTCTTGACTTAGTCCACTCCACGTCAACGTAATTGATGGGAGTGGACCAAGTCTTGCGGGACAATTTCTAGGTCCATTGGAGAGATGCAACATCTCTCCATCTGAGGATTATAAATAGACCATTTGATGAAGAAAAAAGGACCACTTACAAATACTCTAAGCTCACTTGCATAAACTCACTCAAGCTCTTAATCGCTACTTTGCATTATTGCAGCCATCTTACCGCCATCACTCCGCCCCACATCCGTTGATCTTCATCACCATCGCCCTTTGTCGATATCCACTTCATTTTGTGCGGATTATCATCCCCAAAAAGGTGGGCCATTCCTCATTCATACCTAAATCACCACAACTCTAAGTATATAGGCTGGAAACCAGATGCTGAAGGCCAATGGTCCAAAGGGTTGTTTAGCAACTGTGCGTTTGGTATAACAAAGCCACGTACTTAGTTGTCACCTCATCTACATCCATCACCATCACTATATCATTCATTTTCGGATGGACCTAAGTCACTAGACACTAGTCTACCACCGCTTCCCACCGAAAAACCTTATCTCAATACAGTTACTTCTTCCTTTTTACTTCAATTTTATTCGTATTCTTTTGTTCGTTACCTTTGCTTATCAACTGTTTACTAACTTGGGCATTAGAGTGAATTTGGCCGGCATCCCCCCTTGTGTCAAGGAATTTTAGCTCACTTTCTTTTGGTTTCAGGTCTTCAATGCCCCGTTACATTCATTGTAGACTTTTTAGCCTCTATAATGCATGACTCTTGTGTTTTGCGAAATGCCGTTACTGACCCCAGGTTCCATTTTCCACATGCACCAGAAGGTAATTGTCTATTTCGTTACATTCAATTGGTTCTGGTTAAATTAATATTCGTACTAATTTCATAACTTATTTTAGGTAAGTATTTCTTGGTTGATTCGGAATACCCAAATAGAGGGTGTTTTCTAGCACAATACTGTAAGAAAAACTATCACCTCATCGATCGTAGAAGACGAGACAGTGAGAAGAATATGGAGTTATACAACTACCAACATGCGTCCCTCCGAAACGCCATCGAAATGACTTTTGATATTTGGAAGAGAAGATTTACTATCCTCAGCCACATTACACAATATCCGTTGAAAAAACAAACTATAATTCCAATTGCATGTGTAGTGGTTCGTAACTTTATCAAATTGTATGTAGGTGAGGATGAGTTGTTTGTTGATGCATGGAATCACGATCCTGATGTTAAAATATCAGACATTGTAGAAGATGTAGCAGAAAGCTCTAGCTGGGCAGAAAATCAGGATGAGAATGCAATGTTTATTCGTATATTTAAACATTAAATAAAAAAGTTCATCTCTCGTACCATTTCATATCCAACGTATGAAATTATTTATTCCTTAAAGTTACTAAATTTTCTTTATTTTTAATTTTAAATCAACATACAAATTCCATATTTTTAATTTACATTATTAAAAATATAAAATATAAAATATAAAATATAAAATATTCTTAAATTTAAAGTTTTCTTTTATAACAAAATCACTAAAATAAATTTTTTTGTTCAAATCACGAAAAAAACATCATCTCATCTACAGTATTCTTGTTTTCTCTACTTTCACTATTTGAATCATGATTCAAATCACGAAAAGAACACTACTTCGTAATATTGTTCAAATACTCTGTTTGAATCGCCAAAATGTAAATCATATTCAAATCATCAAAATACTATTTAAATCACAAAAAGAACGGACCCAATATTGCAAATTCCAACTCATCCTTCTGCCATGTCATTTTTCTTTGTCAATGAAAAAAATATTTATCATATTCAGCACCAAAAATAAAGAAAAAATGCCCAACTTGAACGAAAAATATTATGCCAAAAAATATTCCGATCATTTTTATATTTCTATCAACAGATTGAATAATTTTTTTTATATGTTAACTGTTCTTAAAATTTGACCTTGAATCCTACAATTTGGTTAGAAATTTGTCTAGAAATCTTATATGACAGTAGGTCAAACTGAGAGTCTCATTGAACTCATGCTTCGCTAATTCTGATAAGAATAAAAGTCTTGAAACTCAAGTTAAGTGCATCATTGAGTACTCAAACTTTTGTTTGAGATACCCTCGTGTACCGCCTAAGTCTCGTTTTCAAATTTTCGAGTATATTTTTATTGAGGTGTCCCTTTCAGAATTTAATTTAAATCTTAGTTTGTGGTTTGTACAATATTTTATTTGGTTAGATGAAATTACTTTTCCTTAATATATATATATATATATATATAACTTCTATCATTTTCTCACGTTAATTACCTCCGTTTGGTTTAGCATTCTATAGCATTATAAGCAAGACATTGTAAACATGGTATTTTAAATAGTAATTTTGTTTGGTTTAGAGTATTTTAAACAGTGAAGAGATGTAATATTTTGATTAATTGGCTCTAATGCCCCCTCAACTTTCACCGGTTTTGCACCTTGCCCCCTCAACTCCAAAAATGGTCAGTAAACTCCTCCAACTTTAAAAAATTAGGCACTTTGCCCCCTCACAGGCCATTTTAAGTTTTTTTTTTTTTT
>WUAT03013723.1:0-14463 GCA_010015005.3 Ulmus americana
AAACTGCCATACCAAAAATCAAATAACTAAAAACCTAGAAAACAGTCAATCATACAAGGCTTGCTATTATGAAAATCATCCCTCGGACTAACTCAAATCAGACAAACCCCTTGGTTCCAAAGACTCATGCTCACCCTAACTCAAGCAAAGTATGTATGTGCTACCGTTGACAAAGTTTTGGAAACCTAGGATAACTCAAAAGTTTAGGTCAACTTTTCACTCAAAAAGCTCACCTAACTCACACTTACTTATCAACCAAGGAGTGAGCACAATATGATGACAAGAGAGGCATAAATGCATATGTAAACAAACAGCTAAAATTTTTATTTATGCACAGCTTTTCTTCTTTTTCTTTCTTTTTCTACCTTCCTATCAATGGGTGATGAAGTTACCCAGTTACTCAACAAGGCAGCAATTCAAGGGTGCTTAAATTGATTTCTCTTTTATTTATTTTTTTATCACTATTTATATTCTTAGCTCTTTTTTCGCACAAAACTACATGTGGGCAACATACATAGTCCTGGCTACTTATATGCCTAAAATAGAGGGATAAGAGCAGTTCAATTTCATTCTTTTCTGAATATTTTTTTTTAGATCTAAAATACTCATCATTTACATAAAGGAATAGAACATAGTAGCAGATAACTGTAGCTCCCCCAAACTTATGCTTTAGTATAAGTTTGTTATCTAACATCTCTATTTTCCGAGCTAAGTGGATTTCAGTTAACCTCAAATGTCAAGTATCACCTCCCCCTTAAATCACCTAAGTTCCCTAACAAAAACAAAGTAAGCATTAAAGAGAGTAAAAGTTTATAATTCATCCTAAGTTTCAAGGGTTCACACACACTATACTACAATTCTTCCTCATCAGGTTTCATTTCAAGTAAACAAGCCCGAAAATTGACTAAAAACAGAGAAAACAATAAAGAGCAACAAATTTGTTTTTAACTAACTAACTAACTATTTACTCAAAACAATACACTGCCAACATTTTCATTTCACAATTTTTCAACAAAGTGGCCCTACTTTCATAGTCAATACTAGACTTTTCACAATTTCAACAGACTAGCATTATGTTCCCAACTCATAATTCAGAATTAACCACTACCTCACATGTATCTTATAAAAACAAAGTTCCAAATCCATCTCCTCCCCCAAACTTTAGAATGAATAGTTTCCTCACTGTTTGCATTCTAAAATTTGAAAGAGGATTTGGAAACAGTAAACATGCAGACACTAAAACAACATTCCATAAGTCTTACAAGCCAATATAATTAGAACACATTCAGGCATCACACAGAGTCGTTCATCTAAATAGACAGATTGCTAAGTTAAACAGAGTCAGTCAAAAAGTATGCAAAATATGACAGAATTAAATATATTACAAATTGGAACAGCATGCAGTCTAAGAGGTGGTCAAAATAGAGCAACATAAGAGAAAAATAACCAAAATAGTAAAAAGAGAGCGAGAGTTAGAAAACATCCTTTTTAAGAAGTGCTTCACAGCTTTGGTCTTCTTTTGGCTGCTTGAGCCATACGCTGCAGTGTTCGAGAACTCCCAGTGCGCACTTCTTTAATGATAGTCACATCACTATTTTCACTTTCTTCTTGGGCCTCCATTGCTTCAAAGAGTGGTTGCATCATGGCTTCTACCGGAGACGCCCTTACATGCTTATGCTCGGTCACAGGAGTTGGCTCTTTATCCAAAGAGGAGTAGTAGTGGGAGATCTCAGTAGCTGTCATCTTGCCCTTGCCCTTGCCCTTGCCCTTCCCCTTCTTCGATACACTGGTCGTCTTTCTTTTCTTAGCTGGTGGTGGGGAAGGTGTGACTTCAAAGTCAGACTCAGTCTCTGCTTCAGAAACTGGCATTTTTACCTTTTTCCTTTCCTTTTGACCCAATTCTCTTGCTCTTCACTTTTCTTGATGTGCCCACAGCTTTTCCTTTAGGAGGCGAAAGAATTGGTTTAGCAGTTTCTTCATCATCAGTATGGTCAGGGCTTGGAACTGCAGCATCAATAGGGGATGGCACAAGAGGCTCTAGAATCTCGTCTGGAAACATTGGCACATTCAATAGCTTTTTGGAAAAATTTAGTTTAAACATCCTCTGCTACCAATTGCGCGCAGCCTCGACAAATGTCCAGAATTTCTGTTGATATTCTATCTATTTCATCAATAGCTAAGTGAGCTGTTCCAAGCTTCCCTATGGTTATGATGGTCCAGCAGCAGGCTTTGAGGCAGGAGAAGAAAACCTCTTGATAGCTATTGTACTGATTGCTGATGTGTTAGGCAATATCTCACACTAGAATTTATATCAACCCCGGACTTTAGACATAGCTCATAAATTAACGAAGGAAAGAATAAATAACCCTTTGGCTTAAATGAGCAGGCATATATTTCTCTTTGAATAATTTCCCCTACATTGATTTTCTTACCTTCTATGATACAATGCAGAAGAACCAACCTTGCCTTGTTAACTGTTTCCACATGAGTAGTGGGAATTAACCTAGTTCTGATGAAATGATACCAGATTTTGGGAATTGGATGCAAAACAGGCCTAGAACACATGAATATACCATATCCCTTATCAGGCAACCAGGTTGTTCCTTCGATTGTCAAACTACTCAAAACCCTATTTAACTCATCAAGCGAAATTGATTCTAACAAGGGAATGTAATCATCAACCTCATCCTCTGTGGCACAGGCAAGCGAGGTACTTGGTCATGTCGAGCTACCAAGCTACCTAGGCAAGTGTTGCTCGAGGTGAGCACGTAGGCCGGGTGATGTGCTGAGCTGACCATGCGCAAGGTGCCGACCTAAGGTGCTCCCGTACAGAGGTGTTTCCCCTAGCTACCAAAATGAAGGAGCTGCCAGGCTGAGGAGTAGAATTAACCTACATCTTTGGTGAACTAAGTTACCTCAAAGGCCGCGTAAACTTGTCCCTTGTTGAGCTAAGCTGTTTTCTTGCTGAGGTTAGTGGCCGAGCTAACCTTCTCATGTCCAAGCCATCCAAGCTTCCTACCTGAGGATCTATTTAGCTCGGCCCAACCCTTACCGAGCTGGGTAGCTCGGCCACGCTTAACTTAGCTCTTCTCGGTACAGGTGTTGCATTTTTGTCAATTTCATCTGTTTCCTTGGCTTCCAAACCCAGTACTTCTTCAAGTCTATTCATTACGCTTACGATGAGCTATTTTACATGCCCATATCCTCTCTAGATCACATAGTTCCTTAATGAGCCTCTCAACACTTAGTCAATTTGAGATGTGATGTCTACAAGACTAAGTTATAACAAAATTGATCAATCAATTGACCTAAGATACATAAGCAGACATCATTACACAAATCATTGTACTAGCTATTACAAGCGCCCACATTTTGTGGAATGCTTGTCTCTTATCCAAAACACACACGTGTTATTGTCTGATGCAATTGAGGATCCTATTTTTCATCTGTGAAAATTGTTCCTTCTTCCTTTCAAGGTAACACTATAAATACCCCTCATTTTTCCTCACATAAGGTACAGTTACTTATGTACAATTTTTCCCTGTTTTTCTCTCTATAAAGATTACTCAAATCTTGATTTGAATTAAACATCGGAGTATAATTAAGGGAACAGTCCCCCCGACCTCTTATTGTTTCTTGTTTTGAATATCACTTCCAAGACAACTCTTCAGCTTTGACGCCGTATTGTCTACGATGACACCATCATTCCTTCTTAGCTAGACCAGACTCGATGCCAGGTCATCTTGCTTACCTAGAGAGAATAGCTTACATAGCACACTTTGACCGTTGACCAGATGTTTGCGTCAAGATAAATGTTTTAAAAGGAAAAAGAATTGTTTTAAATAGTTTTTGGATATAAAAAAGGATTTTAAATGATAGTACGAGAAAATTTAAAATGTTTTGGATTTTAAAGAAAACGGAAAATGATTTTAGAAATAAAGATATATTTATATAAGTGAATAAATTTTATTTGGAAATTTATTTATGGAAATTTCTAAAATGTAGTAATTTCCAAATTAGACTTGAGATATTAATTTTTGGAAATTATGGAAAAATTGGAAAATGTATTTTAAAGGGTATAAAAAATATGAAAAATATCTCATTTATTTTGGAAAATAGAATATGAGATTTTATGGAAATTAAAGTTTTTGTAAAGTTTTAAAATAAGGGGTTGAAGGTGAAACCTTTAATTTTTTCAAAAGACTAGAAATAATTACAAGCTAGTCCTTATAATTAAAGTTTATTTAATTATTGGACTTAAATTTTAAATATTGTCATAATTAAGGCTAAGGAATTACCAAATCCTTGTAAGGTGGATAATTAAAATTATGTTTAATAACTAAGTCGCTTATATTATGAAACGACTTTCTTAATTAAGTGATTAAGCCCTAATCGACGGATTAAGATGTAAGTAAGATGTCTAGAACTTCACTACTAATCTTAAGGATGGTAATTTGAAGTTTGATTCTTTAACCGAAGCCAAATTTGGGTATCTGAACTTCGGGTTCTAAATACTCAACATCTAAGACCGAATGATGAAAAAGAAACCCTGTAATTTGATAATGACCAAAAAGATGCCTAAGTTTGGAATTAGGCGAAATGAAGGGGTAGAATAATTAGGCTTACCATTTTAGTTAACAATGATAGTGAACTCTTATATATTCGGATATACTCTAACTCTGAGAGTGCAATCAAACAAGGTCACTAGTGAACCAGTAGTAAGAGGAATAGCTTAAATTGCAGTGCTATTAGGTAAGTACAATCTCACCTACAACATGAACACTTATGCAAAAGAAATGTTTGAACATTTTTTTTGCTATATGAGTAAATTGCACTATGTTATGCTGAATCAATGATTGTCAAGCTTTAAAGATTGAGCATGTTGACTCATATTAGAGAGTTAGTTTGCATGATTTTAAATTATGCTCAAAAAGTTTGCCAACATAGAAAGAGAGCTTTTAAAGCTTGTGAAGGAAAGTTTTTTTTGAAAGAAATTTTAATTTTAATTTTAATTTTTTATTATTTTTTGCGTGTGTGGTACCCAGCCTCTATAAAAGATAGGTAGCCTTTGTAATTAGGAGTATAAGAAGTTGTTATTAGAGACTATGTTGGTTGTTCGAACAGGGTTGCTCCCCCAACTCCTCACAAGTGGGCGCAAGGGGTACCTATACGAGGCCCAAGAAAATGAATTAAAGACAAGAAAACATTTTCAAAATCTTTTATGCATATTCATTGTAAAATATTTTGTGAGACTATTATATTATACTTGCTGGGCGAAAGCTCACATGGTTCATGTTATACGTACTGACGGTAAACAGCAACTAGCTGCTTTTAATTGATGGACATGTACAAGGATGGCGTGGAATTGATGGGAGGTTGTAGGGAAAGGGGACCCACTGCTAAATGTTTTTTATATATGTAGACAATCTATATTGGCTTTTAAATTACCATATGCATTTAACTTCAGTATTTTAAAGGTGTTCTATTTTATTATGGCCTAATAGTTAATATCATATTTTGCTAAAGACAAGATTTAGAAACTTTTGCTAGTTAAACTTGATACTTTGAAACGTAATTGAATTACTTGATTTTAAGGCATAGTTTATGGTGCATCCAGTTAAAAAAATTTCACTATGATATAATAGGGTTTAATTCACTATAACAAGAATAGGTACACGATAAAATGTTTCTTTAAATTATTCAAGTTTTTAATTAGAATTCAAATTTTAAGTAAATAGATTTGTATATTAATTCCTCATCTAGTAATTATAAGTAAACTATTCCCAATATGTTTTCACTCGATAGAAGTTATTTGACACTGAACTCTGAATATAAGGAAAAAAGCTTTTGAAAATTCAAAACGGGAGAAAGTATTTTAAAGAAAGAAAGAAAAAATTAGCCCGAATTTCGAGATCCCATTTTAAAGTTAAGAGATTTGAGGACCCTAAATGCTCGAGTCTTTACAACTGAACTCTTTTTGACTTCACTCGGATAAGGTCTTAAAACCTCTATTTTTCTCTAGCATATGTGTCCCATGGTCTTGAAACAATCGCGCTTCCCAATAAAAATAAATTCATCCCACCTTACATATTTGCACAGATAAGAATGAAACTTCTCAAATTTGGGCATTTCCGCACAAAAAGACTACTTGCCTCTCGAGAACAATAAATATATTTGATTGATCGCATAGAGATAATCCATCATTTGATTTAGAACAATACTGAATCCAAGGATGGGGGCTAACTGTTGGGGTCAAAAGTTGGCTTAGGCCCAAACTATTAAAATAGACTCATGATAAGTGCACGAAGATGCACATAAATACGTGGTTATTAGTAAGCAATTTTAAGAATTTAAGGTTAATTGTAAGAAATTAGCTAAGATATTGTTTAAATATTATTTTTGTGGATTGAATTTTTGTGTGTGTGTGTGTGTGTGTGTGTTTTCAGGTATTTAGAGATAATATGGAAAATAGGAAAAATTCGAGAATAACCTGGATGAGAACAATGAGTTGTGACCTAAAAACGGGACATTTGAAGATTTTACTCAACACCTTGGCATTTGGCAATTCACTCCTTGGCCTACATCAAAATGATGGGATTTCCATACTAAAACATGAGGAGAAGTGCCTTGGTGCATGAAAGGAAATAGGCACAGTACCTTGGCACCCGGTTGATCTGCGCCAAGGCTTGCACACGCTGCACATCATCCATACATCCACCCTAGAACACACGCCTTAGCATGGAGTAGCTATGTGATTTGGTGTTGGAGAGCACAAAGTGGGGCACCTTCACAAGAGGTGATTGGTGCCTTAGCATGATCGAGAAAGTTTTATGCACACGTTATGTTGTCTCTTAGGTCTTTTTACAATTTTTCTTTGGGTTGATCAATATTTTTCCTTCCAAAAATACCCTTGAACACCCTAGACCTTAAATAAGCCTCCATAGGCTGAAAAGATGAGTTCTTAGAGTTTTTAGAGAGAGAGAGAAGAAAACAGCATTGAAGAGGCAAAGAAGATTGGAGAGATTGAGCTGAGATTTTGTCATTGCAGTAGCAAAATCTGTACTCTAAACCCCTTAAGCTTTTTTCTACTATCTTCTTTATTAATTTCTATAATGTATTTTATTTTGGATGCTTTGATTATGATGAGAGGCTAAACTGTTTGTAGATTGAAATTGATTCCAAGCCCTAGACATGTATTTTCTACTTGAATAAATTCTGCAATTTCCCTTAATCTATTATTATTTGGTTATGTATTTAATCGATTGTTTGAATTCCAAAGTAATTTTCTTATTTCTTAGGATGGCGACTTATGTAATTAAGTAAATTACATAATGTCAATCAGTGTAATTGCTTTTTTCTTCTAAATGCAAGTGATGAATTGTGGTTTGCTAATTGCAATATAGATTAACACTCAAGATAATTAAACCGAGCTTGTGAATTTAACCTTGATTCAATTCTCTCTTTTAATTCATTCATTCATTAAATTAAATTTAGAGAACTTATTCTAGGTTGTTTGGTGAAAAGGGATTGGGTTAAGAGTTTGTTTTACTCAATGAATAAGTAAGAGGATATAGGGTTTATTGAGCTTCTAATATTCCCTGTTTTGTTATAACCAATAGGATTAGATAATTGGAATTGCATTTGTTTAATTGAAATTTGTGTCGAGTGGTAGAGGATGACCCCTTGATCTATCTTCATTCATCGTGTTTTAAGACTTGCATTTGTTTTCAATAATTTTCTTTTAGTTTATTTACTTAATTATATCAAAACAATCCCCCTCCGCTGCGGTTAGTCTTCAGGAATTCGTTTATTTTCTTTTTCATTGGTTAGGTTAGATTAGAATAGATTTTGTTATTAGGTTTAGTTTAGTAATTTAATAGTTAATTGGATTAATCCTCTATGAAAAAAAAAAACCCTTACTTTCATTATACTAGATAAGGCGACAATTTTTATAGGTTTAGCAAGGTTTAAATTGATCGATGCATTTTTTTCACATCAGCCCAATTACCAAGCCCACATGGGACTGGAAGATTGTTTTATCAGAGAAAATTGGACCACTACAACAATTGTTGCTCCTCAACATTCATGTGCCTACCTTTCTCGTCAAGTCATCATAATGAAATGAGTCTACCTTAAGACTCTCAACAATTTGAGAAAGGTATCACAAAAAGCCATACTTGGATCATTGGCCTATAAATAGATGAAAGGGTCTAAGGTTTAGACATTTGAATTATCTATCTCTCACTTTACCAAAACACTATCAGATTCTCCTCACTCTTCATTACGCTCAAGCTCCGCTTAGTTGTTGTCTCAACAATTGTCACCACCATTCCGCCTTTATGCTTCCTTAGTCCATCGCCATTTTCTCCATGCTCCAAAACCTCAGGACCCATTTCCGTATGAAATCATGTAGCAAAACGGAGGCGCACCTCTATTTTCCCCGAGAAACAACCATATCATAGTTTTCTCTTCCACTTTTCCCATTTTTTGTCATTTCTCTTTTTTTATTGCTTATTATTTAAATAAATCTCTAACTTAAGCATCAGAGTGACTTTGGCCAGCATTACCTCAATGTTAAGGTTGTCCCGCTTATCAGTTTTTTAGTTTTCAAGTCCTTGGTGACCCATTTCAAATCAATTGTAAAATTTTGCCTCTATAATCATTACTGTGTAAACCCATAAATGTGATCGAATTTGGATTTGGTAATTTGTTGCTTAAAGTGATGGTGGTTCAAGTTTCTCGTGATTTAGTTTCTAATGTGTGATGAGTTTTTTGTTTGAATTTAAGATTTAGTTTCTGATGTTGATTTAGTTGATATGAAATTTTGGATTTTTGATGAGATTTGGGTGTTTTTTTAGAGTCAAAGTGGTAGTCTGGGGCAATGTGGCCGGCGACAAGAAGTGGATGTTGGTCGACAGGAGTTGTATTGGTGGGTGGGGGATGGGAGGGGAAGGGAAGGGATTTTTTAAAATTGTTTTCAATGATTTTTAGGTTTTTTTAATTATTATTTAAATAATTTTTATTTCATAAAATATTTTTTGTTTAAAGGTTGGGAGTGATTATGTCATTTCACATCTCAAAAAAGAGATTCATGGTACCAAGAAGTAATTAAGTTAAATGTGGGAGGTACCTAATAAATCTTTTAAAAAACAGAAGCCCCCTATTTGAACATCGTGGTAACTAGAGCATACCTAAATGTAAAGCAAATACTTCACGAACTATTTGCGCCACAAAGTTTATTAATATTTAAATAAATTTTTTAGCAAAAATGTCCTCTAAAGTTTACGTGAATTTGTATGTTGTCACTTAAGTTAGAAAATGACACAAATATCCTAGTGAAATTATTGTTCATTAGTATTTTATGCAAATTAGCACAAATTTCAAGGGGTACTTTTTTGCAAATGCCAAGAACAACAAGTTTAGAGAGGTATTTGGACAAATTTTCAACTTTAGGCAGTAACATGAAATCCACACAAACTATAAGGGCATTTGTGCTAATAAGTTTAATGTTTATTTAAAATTCAATTGTATTTTTGGTAATTGTTGTACAATTTCTAATCTTAGAGTACCAATAGGTAATTCTAGACATTATGAAGGGTAGACTTCGTATTTGTCTTCAAAATACAATATACTTTTTTAAAAAATTGCAACTAGAGTATAATTATCCTTATTTTATAAACAAACTTGGTCTAAACAAGTTTCTTTTTTTTTTTTTTTTGGTTACAGAGTTGACTGACAATGACTCAGAAAGTAGGATGGAATTGGTTGAGACTTGAGAGACGGCTAAAAGAGAAGTTTAAGAGAACTTCACAAAATCCCATTCTCGTCAAAACCCAAAACCACAAATTCCTGTCGTAGCATCTCCGATCATGTCGTACGACAAGGAGCTAGCTGCTGCTAAGAAAGCTGTGTCTCTCGCTGCTACTCTATGCCAGGTATGTCTCTCTTTCTCACTTCCTTTTTTTTTTTTTTGAAAGGATTTCTTAGTTCCTTGTTGTGGTTTTAAAATTTGTAAGTGAAATCGTCATTTTAATGAATTTTCTGATATCTTGTTCATTATTTTCTTTTTAAACTATTTTAGATAATATATAAACTTCCAATCCAGAAATGGGGTTCCTTTGAGAATCATTTTTCTGATAACTTTTTCCTTCAATTGATATTTAACAATATTTGCAATATAACTATAAAAGATTTCAACAAACGATATTTCCTTAAATACCCATATACAAGTTTTGTTTTTCCTCCTTAACAAATAGCTCTAATTGTCTATTAAGTATATCTGCGAGGAGATAACATATATACTAATGAGAATTAATAACCCATAACTTTTCAATTTCTACAAAACATATTACAAAATCTAAAGCCATGTCAGTCAGTATAATACATGTGGTCTATCATAATATGGTTTGAAGTATTAATATTTCTTTTTCTTATTTACTCCAGAAGGTGCAAAAAGAGCTGGTGCAATCTGATGTTCATTTGAAATAAAATAAAACTCCAGTTACGGTGGCTGATTATGGTTTGTTTTCAGATTTTCCTGTGCATTCTGTTTAATAAAATGCTAATTGTTTATTTCTTTTTGCTATTTTGATACCTAATTTAGAAAACAAACAATAACTTAGTAGCTTATATCTATTATTTTGTATTAGTAGATTGATATATATCTGGTTTATATGCATAATATATGTATATTAGCTTCAATATGTCTATTGCTTACCATAAATCCAGGTTCACAGGCTCTGATTAGTCATGTATTGGAGAGAGAACTTCCAACTGTTTCATTTTCACTAGTGGCTGAGGAGGTAAAAATTTAGACTTGTGCAGGGTATCTATCATATTGATTAGAAATAGTGCTTTTCCCCCCTTGAATTTTTGAACTTGTCTAGGACTCGAGTGATATCCGCAAGGACAGTGGCCAAGAAACACTAGAACGCATTACAAAACTCGTAAATGAAATTCTTGCTGGAGATGAATCATATTCAACATTGACCACAGAAGATGTGCTCAGGGCGATTGACAATGGAAAATCTGAAGGTGGTTCCTCTGGCCGACACTGGGTTTTAGATCCCATAGATGGTACCAAAGGGTAAGTTTCGGAACTTGATTTTGACTAAAGTACTTCGGAGAAAATCGAAGCATTTCTAGTCATTTTGTTCTTTCCTTTAGTGGCAATTTATGAATCTCACTGATTCTTGTTAATCATATGCTTATGATTATTTCGTGTTTTTATAAACCTACCATGATAAGATATCTCATGACTCTGAGATTGTGTCATAGGTTTGTTAGAGGAGACCAATATGCAGTAGCATTTAGGACTGCTGGATGAAGGGAAAGTAGTCTTAGGCGTTGTGGCTTGTCCAAATCTTCCCCTGACATCCATTGTTGGTCATAATCATCGTTCTGCAGAATCTCCACATGGTGAAGTTGGTTGTCTTTTCTTTGCTAAAGTTGGTGCCGGAACATATATGCAATCACTTGATGGCTCTTCGCCTATAAAGGTTAGCTCTTATATGAGCTCTTCTTCTGTTTTCCAGGAATTTTTTAATTGAAGAGGCGTGAAATAGTAATACTTGTTATGTTTCTGATTCCCCTAGGTGCATGTCAGTGCAACTGAAAATCCCGAAGAAGCAGTGTTGTTTGAATCTTTTGAAGCAGCACACGCTATTCATGAATTAAGTAACACCATTTGTGAGGTAATTCATGAATTTAGCTTTCAAAATCGATGCATGGCTTTTGTTCTCAAACATTATTTCTAATTTATGTTTGGTAAATAACAGAAACTTGGTGTCAAAGCACCACCGGTTAGAATTGACAGCCAGGCAAAGTATGCGGTAGTCTCTAGAGGAGATGGAGATATATACCTTCGGTTCCAACGCAATGGGTATCGCGAGAAAATTTGGGATCATGCCGCGGGATCAATAGTTGTGACTGGTAAACAAACATTACATTCCAACCATTGTTCTCTTATTTTCTTGAATTGGGGTTGAGTTGCTGGCTATGGGATTGATTAGTTTGGTAGTAAGGAGAATGATTTTCTTTTACGTGCTTAGTCGAATAATGATTATGAAAATCTCTCCAATTTAGAAGGGCTAAATTGAGCTGAGTTGTGGATTTAAAATCACATCCACTTTCTAGTACTCCTTGTCTCCTTCCAAAAATTATGTCACCAAACCGCCACATATCTTGTCTTTCATCCACTAAGCGCCGTGCCTCTGTTCTTCCCTCTCAATTTTCTCTCCTAACAAGCAAGGGGTGTTTGAGTTTCTAATTGAGTGAATGTAAACTATTTTCTATATTTGTCTTTTGCTATTTCTAACATACATGTTTCTTTATCAAATTCTACAGAAGCAGGTGGTGTGGTCTTGGATGGTGCAGGTAACCCGCTGGATTTTTCTAAAGGAAGGCATCTTGATGTTGAGAATGGCATTGTTGTTACTAATCAGAAATTGTTGTCATCGCTCTTGAAGGCTGTTAAAGCATGCAAGTTGTGGTTCATTTAAATGGTTTGATTTCCAACTCTAATAATCTTGTTATACATTAACAAAATGGGAATGAAGTGTGAAATGTTTCTCCATAATTTGGTGCCATTTGGTCTCTTGAATTGATTTTTACTAGATATCAAAGTGAAGCAGAGTACAATCTCTACCCAAACGAAGCAAGTTAACCTTGAAATTCAGATAATAGCTATCTCCGGACCTAATTTCTCCTCTCCCTTTGTAATGTTTATTGCTCTGCCAGATTTGAAGAGTATCAATGAAATTGGTACAAAAGAAGAATCATCAGTTGACAGAAATTTATAATTTTTGCAAGTTAAAGGGTATTTTTATCTTTTAAGGGAAAATACCAACAGGGTTAATGCCTATTTTGGGGTGCTCAACAAATGACAAATGGATTACATGGAGATGGAGTGACACATGGCCAAAAAAAAAGTATATAAGATTGGTGTAAAATGGTTTGGTTTGGTAAGTTGATATGTCAAAATGTTATGGCTGACTTAAAACTAATTAATCAATTCTCATCCTTCCATAGTTTATTGTTATTTCCTCAATTATCATCCTTTCATTTTCATAGTTTGTTGTTATTTTCTCAATTACCATCATTTCTTGCAGTTTTTATTAGTATTTACATGTATACATGTATACTGTTGGGGGATATTTTGACCATGGCTGACCTGGACATGATCACGGTCATGGCCTACCCGCTCTTTGTGATCAAGGACCGATTTAGCCTTATGCTTGATGGCCAACTAGAACAATTGATCAAGTTCATAGATGGCTGACCTAATGTCTAGCTCTGGCCGACCTTAGGGTGTGGCCAACCTTAGGGTTTGGCCCAATTGATGATCTGGCTAACCTCAGGCAAAAGCCTGACCAGAATACTTAGCCAAATTCCACTTTGGCCGACCTCAACTCCATGGCACAATACGCACTAGACCCATCTATGTGTCACCACACGACATGCAAAAGCACTCTTTGATTTTTCCATACCAAGGAACCCACGTCGTGGTAACCAGTACACCATCTCGTCGCCATGAATATAGTGGGATCGATACCCACTCCTTGAGAACGTGGACCACTAACTCGGTTAGTGACAAACTACTCTCTCAATGCATTGTGTGTTAAAGCCTCACATTTTACTCTCAAATGTACACACACAAAAAAACCATACTGTTACTATGCCGGAATATCAACTCAACTCCAACTAATTTAAGCATCGGAAGATAATCAGGGAAACAGTCCCCGACTTCTAATGGTGTCTATTTTTTTGCAAGACACACAGTCTTTCATCAATTCCTACGACCGACCTAATCATTAGAAGCATAATCTAGTGTTCGATGGTTAATCTAATTTTTAGCATCAACATATACAATTATTATGGGTGGTATTGTACTTTGACATGTTAATTAAGGTTTTATTAAAATAACACTTTTATACGCAAAATAATCATAATCAAAACTCAAGCATAACTCAATAAAAATTCAATTGCTATACATTAAAATTCAATATGGGCATGTTCTAGACCCAACTCAAAAAAATCTTATTCTATCATTATCACATCTCGGGTTCTTAATAACATAATTAACCCCTTCTACATACATATTAGCCCAAAATCTTAGGGAATTTTTTTTAAAAAATTCAAACAACTTATCAAACATACGACAAACGTCGGTTGATTTTGGCCAGAATAACAATGGAGTAAAAATCAAAACATATTTAAAACAACGAAATGAAAGAACTAAGAAAAAATATCAATACAAATACTGAATGACATTTAAAGCATAATAGTTTTGAAACCAACTTTAAGGGAAAACTTAGCTACCGTAAACATAGGAGTAAAACATGCGATAATTCTTATTTACATACCAAAAGATAAACACCGAAATAGTTTTAACGTAAAACATATTTAGTAAAGTAGTTTATACATAAGAAAACCTGCGTAAAAACATGTGCGGAATTTACAAAC